>PKRV01003875.1:88559-116696 GCA_003709505.1 Hyphantria cunea
CCATAGTGGCTCGACGGGCGGCTTCACGCCACTCGCGTACCTCTTCGGGCGGAGGGCGCATGCCACTCTCCGCCCGGAATTCAGCCACCCGTCGATAAACTTCGGCGAGCACTTCCGCCTCCAAATCCCACGGGGGTGTACCGGCCAAGGCGCACGCCGCCTCGGTCGACACCGTGCGGTATCCGCGTATGGCTCTGACCGCCAATACCCTCTGAGGGCGCCAGAGGCGCGCCTTATTCTGGGCGGTCAGAGCCGACGCCCACACCGGAGCGCCGTACAGCGCCATCGACCGGACCACCCCCGTGAAGAGGCTTCTCGTTGCGGCTCCAAAGTACCTACCCGAACCTCACTCAATGTAGAAATAGTTAATATTCAGAGATGGTTTGAGCACTCGATCTCACGAGTTATACGGCCTTCGTCATCTATCCTGGCGACGTGATACTACTTAAGATCCATTCAGGTATTCTTTTTGCATGGAATGCTATTTGCATTGCGCGATAAGTAATTAATTTGTAAGGCGAAATGAGCGAATGATTTTTTATATCCACTTTAAATGGTATTTTCTAACTAACAATGATGCAGAGTGAAATGACGAGTTTTGCGGACTTCTTTTTTTACATAACGAAACGATTGGCCATTTTTTTCTGAGATTTAAAATAAGCAGTTGATTTTTGAGGACATTTTTTTAAATCTCCTGGGTTAAAAAACACACCACCCACGGGCTTGTAGGTGTAAAGTGGCGGTAACGAACGGATATAGGTATTTAATGAAATTTGAAGGGTAAAGATCAGGCGAAGGGTAGCTGACATAGGTCGTCGAAGGTATTGAAATGTGAGAAGAGCTACCTTACGTGTGATTATCCCATTAATGATCAGTAAACGACAGATAATGATTACAGTTATATTATTTTGGCTGAGATGTAATTTATTGACACATCAGTTAATAAAGGATTTTGCTTCAGGACCGGACTAAGGGAGTCCAGAATTCTCAAATGTTAATATGTCAGATAAGTAAGTACTTCAAACCATAAGTAAGTACTTAAGACCTTTGTCTGAAAGATCCAATATTTGGTCCATATCCATATGAGATACTTTAAAAATTTCATTTTTTTTGTAAATCTGTTTCATACCGTAAACAAAGCCATGGGGCAACACAATTAGTTTTGAATGGGTTCTTTAAAAAATGAAAAGAAGATTCCTTTTAATTACTTGAGAGCTCGCAGATTTACCTTTGTATCTATCTTGTATTATCCGGTCGCCCACTTCGCCTGTATTTTGCCAAGTTTTCAAGCGAGACAAAATGTACTTAAAAAATAATTAAAATTTTGCAGGAACGCGCCTGTAAGCGCAGCTTATTTTTAGGATAATATCATTGAAGAGTTGATATTACGTTTCATCCAGAATCGTCGATAAGGAGTATTCTATGATAGCTGAATTCAGGTACAATATTAGTGCAATGCGTGTTTTATTACGTACTTAGTTTTAAAAATTTGTCCTAATATTCAGGGAGCTTAACATTTTACCCCCAGGTAGGACGGTATTATTACAAGCTTTTATTTAGTTTTCTCTGTCCTATTATTTGTATAGGTATGATATATATATATAATCAAATCTTGATATCTAAAGTACACTGCGGACTTAATATAATAATTATCAATAACTAGTGATTACCCAGTGGTCGAAACTTGCCTATAATTTGTTTTTAAGGAGATACAGAAGATAGTTTATGCTAAGCGTTAATACATAATTGTCTTCTCAACATTACGATAAGACGAGGAGATTCAAGTTCGCCGATTGCAGACCAAACAGCAGTCGAGTATAGTAATATTAAAACGTACATACACGGGCGTCTTTACATATAGCTGTGCGGTATACACGGGTGCAGCGGTGTTAGGTTAGGTTTAGCGGTGTTGCGTCACTTTTAATGAATATGCCCACTTGCTAAAGGGCGTTATGCTTATTAAAAAGCGCTAGAGTAATGATTGCTCACGGGCGCTTCACGGATTAAAGAGACCTGCGTATATATCAACTTTTGATGAATTCCCAAACGAGTGAAGTGTTGCAACTGCCTTAATTAAATTCAATTACATTTACGGAATAGTTACACGATTCGATGGCCCAGTACCAATAGGGTTAAGCATCTTGCTGTAATAATGTCACACTTTATCCTCGTAAACATCTCCAAATAAAACTGTAAAAATCTTTATTTGTAAATAAATATTAATGGCACCATAAGAAATGTTATTCCAAATATTATTAGCTGAACCAACTATTAATATATAAAACAACCCACACGATTCTTATTAACAAGGGGCCTTCGTCGTTTTATTTTTAAAATTCATTTGAATGTAGTAGTGTTTTAAGGTCGATCTTTTTCTATATGGAATAGGGGGCAAACGAGCAGTTCGCCCCCATTTCATAAACCGTAATGCAAAGTATCGCCTGATGGTAAGCGATTACCGCCGCCCTTGGACACCCGCAAAACTAGAGGCGTCATAAGTCCGTTGCCGGCCTTGGGGGATGTGGAAGAGTTGGGTTATGGGCCTCCGGAATCCTCACTCACTCGATGAAGCACAGCGCAGGCGCGTTTTCTGTGAGGCCGTGGTATCACTCTGGTTGAGCCGGCCCATACATGCCGAAGCGTGGCTCTCCCACGTTAAATGATCTATGCCTAGTCAGGTACATTTTCCTAAAATTCTCAGATTAAATAAAAAAAGGTAGATTATGCACGGCCCTTGCTCTTGCTGAAGCCAATAAACTCAGGTTCTTCTAGTAAACGCGTTGACGCACACCCATGCAACAAACTATGCTACTTAATTTTTATGTTAGTATCGTACAAGCTGTAGTGCTACTGCACTGCAGCTTGTAATAACGGCATTTTGTAGGTAAACTTACTAGTTTACCTGCAAAATGCCGTTTTGTATAATTAAATGGTGTAAAAACTACACATGAGTAAACAAAAAGTCTGAATCGGAATAACATTTTACACTTAATACACACAAAAGACGTATTGGGAGAGTGTTGCGAGGAGTTCGTATTCCTAATAGCCAAGAAATGTGGGTCAGTAATTAATTTATTAATAAATTCATAGTCAAATAATGAAGTAGAGAGTGAGACATAAATAAATACATAAATATTTCGGACATCTTACACACATCGCCATCTAGTCCCAAGCTAAGCAGAACTTGTGTTATAGGTACTAGAAAGATAGATAAATACATGTATACTTTTTTTCCGTAAATATATACACATTATACATAGAAAACATCCATACTCCGAAACGAATATTTGCAGGTCATACAAATATTTATCCGACCTGGGAATCGAACCCGAGACCTCAAGCTCAGCAGTCGCATTTGCTACCACTGCGCCACCGAGACAATCAGGCAGACATTAGTATTACTCCATTTTTATAGTGTTAATAAAATTACTTACATAAAAAAACGAAGATTTAATCTTTATGATTAAAAGTATACGGTCTCTTTCGGGATATAGACAGATAGAAAACTCTTTATTTGCACACTATGATATTACAGTTAGAAGAGAGTACATAAAATGTGAGACGGAGTGTACAAAGGGCGGCCTTATTGCCAAAAGCAATCTCTTTCAGGCAACCTTAGGGATATGTTCCTGTGGAAAAAGTATAAATATATGTAATAGTATATGGATTATCAGGGTACCTAACTAGATATACCGTAATCGACAGTAGGTATAAGAAGTATACATATAACTAAGTATATGCACTCAGCGGCAGAAAAACAGTCCAAGATGAAAAGTTGGTCTAACTTTTTTATATTACAATGTGCTTGTTATATTTATTATGTATAATGCGTTAAAGGTTTGTAACGAAAGCCTAGTTATACACATATCGACACTGCTTTTTCAATTACGAATTTGCATCCTCTATTACAAGGCGCCATATTGGATTGACGACACCTCATTTGTTATGTTATGATAAATAGTTTAAGAGTTCTTATAACTTCAAAACGAACAGACAATTATATATACATACGGGTCAAAATCATAAAAATACAACAAATCAATCTTTAAACAACCTTCCGATTTTTTTTCTGCTCAGACATACATGCCTCCTACATTGACATAAATATGTATAACCTAATAGTAATTCATAAGAAACAAACATGTTTATTTCCTCACATTACCTATTTTAATGAAAATTCTGGGGTTTTTTTAAAGTGGCAAATCCTATTTCACTCACACATATTTAAAAAAATGGCTTCACTTTCTTATTCCACGTGCGTGCTTTTTTTTATACTTGATCTGAGTTAAAATAACAAAATATTATAAACCTTAGTTATACTGCAATCAAAGACAGTTTAAAAACAAAAATGCGTGCTGATGGCAATCGTAAAATTTTATTGAAATTTTTGCTACCAAAGTTTGTGAAAATTAGAATTTTTCGCGTGATCGGCAGTTGGAACTTTTAGCTCGGTTGAACATCGATTCTGAACTTTAAATTAGTTGCCTAATTTGCTAGCATTTCCACTTTAATTGTTAGGTTAGGAATACCCGTCAAAACTTTGCAGTTGGCGTTTTAAATAGAGTATCATTTATTTTTCAAAACGTAGTTGTAATTTGGAGATCTACTGTTGTTATTTGTTTTTTAAAAAAATACAACTGCCGCTCTATGAATAAAGTACACCTGTATCACGGGGGTTTCCAAATATACATGAAACAGACACAAAAAGCACTTAACCTCGGAACAACAATTTGTGGATTCCATAATATTTATGTTGTTCCATTGCGAAGATAGAACCCACAGCACTTGGTGCAGTAAGAAGCGACGAATTCACCAATATACCATGCGTGCATTCAAAGCCAAGTTACATATGTACCTATATTTTTTTGTTTAAACAGGTATCAAACACCTATCACCTACCTACTAATGATTAAAAGATACCTATTTCAGATTACAAAAGAAAGCCACATGGAATGTACTTGTCACACAACATGACGCCATTTATTATTTATGTGTGCGTGATAACCGCCACCGACACTGTAGGAACACGTACACGTGTGTTCGTATAATGATACCATAAGCAGTAAAAAAGTCCCTATTATTTGATAAATATTAAGATTGAAAAAAGGGTACTTTAATATTAATATTTTTCTTAATATTCTGAAGTTATACCGAAAGTACCTGGGGATCAAGTTTCGTAATGTCGATCATTCTCAACCGTTAAAATATGAAGTGAAGCATAATTTAAAGACGTAAAACTCGTCAAGACACAGAACAACAATTTGTAGAATCATCCACAAATTGTCCTTAAGTAATAATTATCAGAAATAATTGTATGTATCTCCAAAGAATAATTTAAGATGAGGTTTGAAACCAAGTCTCTAAATATAGAAACGAGGTTCAATAATGTCTGGATTATCAAGTAATTTTCCTAATTAAAGGGGAAAAATAGACAAAAAGTGATATCACAGTCGAACTACGGTTGGGGTTTCGTGTTCCGAGACAATAGTATAATTTATCAGGTAAATAAATAATTACAGTAATCAAATAATCTGTCTTTACCTATGAAAAGGTATTCCGTCTACTTTTTTTTCTTTTTGGGAACTACTCTTACATCTTAAATGATACAAGTCGCCATTATGAACGTAAAATATGGCGGTAACACAATATGGCGGTTTGTAAAACACAGCCGCGAGATTATATTCGCTTTTTAATTCATATTTACTTTGTTAGATTCATTGACGTGTTCTTTACTTTCCATCTGGTTTTTTTTTGTAATTTGAGATACCTATTATGTGTGACAATGTCGCTTTTATTGAGAGTTTTGTCTTTTACAATTGAATCAAATAAAGTCACTCTGCTCATAAAAGAATCGAAATAATTCGCATTCGTACGTCACATGGTGAAGCTTTTTTATATTACCCTCATTTGTATTGAGAGTTCTGGTTCTATACTCCAATGACGCGAGGGAAATGTATTAGGAGCTGCCTTCTGTATTGATTTGAATAATCTCGAATTTAGCGGGGTAAATTTAGTCTTGTTTAGGAAATAAGCGGCTCATCCCGAGTTTATATCCGACATCACGGTATCAATGATATTTTTTCGGGTTGTCAGGAATCGCCTACGACACTAACAAATAATGTGGCTTTCTATTGGTTAAAGAATTTTCAAAAGAGGTTCAATAGAGCCAGAAATTATTCATGTCAATTTTACAAATTTAACTTCTTTATAATATAATATAATGAAGTTAAGTTTGTAAAATTAGATTAGATTATAAAAAAAGATTTTGGGTTATCCATACTAATAGTATATTTAACTTCGTTATAATATAATATAATGAAGTTAAGTTTGTAAAATTAGATTAGATTATAAAAAAAGATTTTGGGTTATCTATACTAATAGTATAGATAACCCCAAATCTTTGCACGTTTATTCTATACCACTTATTTTGTGTGAGCCTGCCAAATGCCTCTACACCGATCATGATTGGTAGTCACCATACTCGTTGCGCATGCAGACAATGCGAATTTCCTCATTACGAAACACAATCTGGGCAATTAATGAGTAGATAGCGAATATTCAGTCAGACCCTGAATTTTACATTGTTATTGTACAAATACAACTTGAAATTTTGATTTCAAGTTGTATTTGTACAATAACAATATAAAATTTTGATGCATGAAAGGGGAATAGTATTTCTTATCACACGGCTTCGGCTTTCCCTTTCTGTAGCTTAATTAGATCGTCGGAGTTGGACCTGGTAGCTATAACAGCTGGCCAGTGTTACTCTATGGGTACACTACTAAAGACTGAGTGTGATTATTGACACCATTAGGCTAAATGTGTTTTTTGCTAGTGAACTTTGTGGATGAAATTAAATTAAAAATGTTACTAAGATCTCTATCTCAAATAAATCAAAAATTTTCATTGCGTTAAGCTGGGTGTATACCTAACTTATACTACTACACTACTACACTACTATATATATATATATATACACACTAGTAGGTTCACTCAAGCGCAGAATTGCGTCGAGATCTCGGTATCTTCTTACTTCATTACAGAACAATTTGTCCATGCGTTATACTATATATAATATATATATAACTATAGTTGAGCCCTCTATAAAACTGTCTCACCACGTGCTTGTAGAAAGCTTTAGTTAATCTCTCCTAAATATGCCAGGTATTTTACGACTAGCTTTCCTCATATAAGTCTAGGTTACACATTAGCAGAAATTTGCCCACAAAAATGTTATATCCTGCTTGTAGAAATAATTAGAAACTTTCTAAATATTATTTCAGATCTTAATAACTTCGCACGGCTTAGTAAAATATGTACTAATATAACAGTTTTTACTCAAAATAGTTACTAAAATAGTTGATTCTTAGAATACCTATCATTTGTAATCAATTTAATAACAAGAGACGTATTGCGTTTTATATATCTACTAATCCCAAGTAAGCAGATTCGCTTGAGGATAGGCTTTTTATATCATCACTAGAGTTTTCATATCAAGACATTCCATTCTATTATAAATGAACACATTATACCTGTACAATTTTATTCCCTTACTATACTCAACATTTTATTTATGTAAGCAATTTTTTTTAGAAAAATTCATTGAAAAGAAAGTCAACGATCCCTGTCTTTTATGATTTAAAAAATACATGTTATGAGAAGGTTATTTAAAATGTATGTATTTAAGGATGACAGCTTGTAAGCAGCACAGTTAAGGAAAGCTCTTCCATTCATTTTCGCTTTGCATACATTTAAATCCCTTAATTGCTGACCCATTTTCCAGAGGTAAAGTATTAATTAACGTTTCAAAAGCTTAGCATATTTTACTATAAATTATATTTTGTAATTTTGAAAATTGATCGAGAAGGTTTTTTTTGTTTAGTTTTAGATTCACTTTTCTATTCTTTTTTTTTTTCTTAAAAAGACAACTCCGCATTAGGAATATAAATTCCTGTGTCGCGGGGATCTTTACAAACATATATGAAACGGACACAAAGTACACCCAGACTTAGAACAACAATTTATGGATCACACAAAGTGTTGTCCCATGTAGAATTTGAACCCACAACACTTGGCGCAGTAGGAAGCGGTGTGGCGACCACTGAAACCGATTTTTTTTTTTTTACTTGTTGAAACCCCCTCGGGCCTTCACCCCACCGGGGTTTGCGGCGGGGCGGTGTGTCGGAATCAAACCGACTAAAACCACACGGTGTGCCACTCTGCGCCTGAGACGGGAGAGATCCGGGAACCGCTCTCTTACGCCATCCGGGACCACTGAAACCGCTAGGCCAACCTTTTAGCTAACGGATCAGTATTACTGGAATTTCTTTACCATCTTTTGTTCCATCTTGCTTTCTTCACTGAACTAACTGCTGAACTAACGGGAGATAAGGACATTCATAAGGATAACATAGAGGTCTTCTTATATCATGGACCCCGTCGTTGCTCACTCTCTGGCGACATAATATTGTTTAACTCGATCTTCTTACCAGTTAGGCCTAAACCAAGTATCTGTCCGTAACGAAATCTGGCACTTTGATTAGTGTTTCCAATGGCTTGCTCCAAAACAGAGTGCTGGTACACCAGTGCTGACTGGTGGTGGTGGACAGTGGCCGGTTACCGCACCGTATCTATAGAGGCACCGTGCGCTTTGCGACAGAACCACCTATCGAATTTATTCTTCTAGGATTGTTGTGAGGACTTATGTAATTAGCCCAGTTTAGACATAACAGTGTAGGATCTTTCTTGCAGTCATCAGATACTTCTGCTAAGACGTCATCTCGCGAAAGAAGGCGGTGAAGAGTACTCGAAAGGAAGATTCCTACTCTGACACAATTAGGCGTTGGTGAACCGGATAGCAGAGTCACTGATTCCAGGACCTCATGCCGCCCTGAGTTGAGAGACTTTTAATCTACAGCTATTGCAATGAAAATCCGTATTGGCAAAAATGTCACCAAGTATTTCATACTTTTTAACTGACTTCAAAAAGGAGAAGATTCATTCAGTTCTGTGGGAGAGCCACGCTTCGGCATGAATGGGCCGGCTCGACCGGAGTGATACCACGGCCTCACAGAAAACCGGTGTGAAATAGCGCTTGCACTGTGTTTCATCGAGTGAGTGAGGATACCGGAGGTCCATACCCCAACACCTCCCCCAGCCCCATCCACCTCCCCATCCCCCAAACACCGGCAACGCACTTGTGACGCCTCTGGTGTTGCAGATGTCCATGGGCGGCGGTAATCGCTTACCATCATAGTGATACGTCTGCTCGTTTGCATATCGCGTGCAAACCATAAAAAAAGTCGTCACGATTTTTTTTAAGTTGAGAGTAAACTATAGGCACTCTCTTTGGTCCTAAAGTATTGTTATATTTTCAAGACTTCTCCTATCTGTATTTTTAACTAATCATATGTTATTTTTTATTAATGTAAGAAAAAATTTTTGGGCCAAATCTTCCGCCCCCTAAAATTTGCTAATTACCAAGAAATAGAAGCCTTGACGACAATTACCAAGAAGAGTTGACTTACCAGTCCCTACCTACCGATTGATAACGTAGGTGAGATATTGATCTGCTACGGCTGTTTCGAAAAATATCTGTATCGTATACATTACCTCTCGTCGGATTAGCAATCTAAAGTGGCAATGGGCTGGCCATATTAGTCGTAGAACGAACAACCGTAGGATTAGGAGAGCTCTGAGAGCCGTCTACAAGCCTAATGGATGGTGGATGGATGCGAGAAGCTCATAATCAATTAGAGTGGCGTGTAATGGGAGAGACCTATGTTCAGCACTGAATTGCAATGGGCTGGATGATAGACTACCTTTACACTCTAATAGAGTGGTCTCGGTGGCTTTTGGCATGAGAATTTAAGCCTTTTGTTAGAAACCATACTTCTGGTCATAGTTCAATGTTAGAGTGGGCTATATTCTGTCATTTTTATTTATGAGGAAGGGATGTCTGATAAACGGGCAGCGAGAAGGGTACGGAAGTGGATTGTTATGCTCTTGTCCTAAAGAATAAAAACGCGGAGTTTTCGGGGACTTTACAATAAACTTACCAGCGATGATTTGTATTTTGGCAGGAAATGATGCTATATATAATAAAAAAAAAACAACATGCATCAACAGTTAGCTTATATTCTAATTTAATAAACTACCTTAATTCTCAATAGATTAATAATCGGAATAAATTCTAATAGAGATATGTAATAATAATGTGAGTAAATGAGTAAAATCATAAAGTATCAAAATATGAGAACAATAGTTTCTAATTTCAAAACGTTTTTCGGCTGTCAGACCACCCTTATGTCACAATGTCATATTTGTTTATAATTTGAGAAGTACGCAGGAGAGCGTTTTTATATATATTTTTTATCATTAATTTTATCACGACGAAAACTCGACTTAAGATTTAAGACTTTAAATACTTGACATTGGCAGAAATAGGTGTTCCGGCTGGTTGCCATATCATCAAAAGAAGAGATGCACGCACCTCACAAATAATTTTTTTTTGTTAATTATCTGAGGTTGTACAACTGTTGGAAAGTCACTAAACGTTACAGAATGTCTGCTATATCTAAAGAATATATAAGTTCATTATTGCAAAAAGTAGCATCTGCCAACAGTGTAAAAACTTGGCGATATACTTTAGAAGAGTTTAAAACTATCGGTCAGAACTATTTTGGCATCATTTTACCTGTTGTGTTGTATGGTGAAAGAAATGGCAAAGAAGTCCAAATGGAAATAGTTTTAAAATTGGCTCCGACAGACGAACGATATCGTGTTAGTGGAGCAGTGACATTAATGTTCAGTAGAGAAATTTACGTTTACGATGTTCTATTAAGTACTTACCAAAAAGAGCAAAATAATTTTCCAGCACAATTGCAGTACGTCATACCTCGGTGCTACTTTTTGCAGAAGGAATATTGTAAAGAATGCATAGTTATGCAAAATATGCATGGGGAAGGCTATAAACCTTACAGTCACGACATGTTTCTTGATGTAGATCATATAATAGTTGCATTAAAGTCTTTAGCTAAATTCCATGGCTTGTCATTTGTACTTGAAAATAAACATCCTGAGTTTTATAATAGATGTATCTAAAATCTGTGTGCCTTTAACTGAGGAATCAGGTAAAAGGTACATGGAAATAATGAAAGATAGATTGAATAAAGCCATTAACAAGTTTGAAGGTACAGATTATGTCCCATTATTATACAAATTAAAAAATAATTGTTCATCATATTTTGGGTTAGTAGTCACATCCGTGCAGAAAACTTGCATTTGTCATGGAGATATTTGGAAGGAAAATATTTTATACAAATATGAGGTACGGCAGATCACATTAAATTAATTTCATAACTGTGTTAATAACTAAATGTACATATTTTAATTTTTATTAAAATATGTACATTTAGTAAATAAGGATTGTTGAAAGCCAATCCAGTATTTTGGAGACAACCCAAAGAATGAGAGACGAGACTATTTGAACTAAAGGTTTTTTAACAGAACATCTTCCACTTGGGTGTCATAATGCATCCTTAGTATGATTCATGATATTTAGTATACCTTGATTCATGATATTATTAATTGGTCCATAATATGATTAAAATTTTACTGAAATTGTTAGCTTGACCCTTAAGTCCTATAATCTCAATTTAGAACAAATATATAATCACCTTTCTAATGAAGATATATTCTTATAATTCTCAAAAAAGAGCCACTCAACTACTTTTTAGACTTTAATTAATATCTGATACATAAATAAATGATAAAATTCGCTGTCTTTTTTTCAGGACAACAAACCCACATCAGCATGCCTTATTGATTACCAAAACACCCGAATATCTTGCTCTGCATATGACACTCTTTATCTGATTCTCAGCAGTACTGACACAGAGGTGCGCAAGAAACATTATTACCAATTGCTGGAAATTTATTATAAGACATTTCAAGAAATGTTAAAAGAAAGCGGCATAGAATCAGACAAAGTATATTCAAGAGAAATGTTTGACCATGATCTAAAAGTGGTAGCACCAGCTTGTGTGATTACAGCTAACTGTGCTTTGTGGTTATCTTCAGGCTTGCAAGAAGAGGGCCATGTAAGAAGTAAGATTAATTGGTCTACCCCAGAAGAGAAGGAGAAAGCGGTATTTAAGTATAGACAGATTGTAAAATCTATTGTTGATGATTGTTGTAGTTATGGATATATGTTATTAAACAGTGATGATNGTGATGATATTTCATAAAATGATGATTTTCATTTGACAAAAATAAAAATCATCAATTTTCAGAAAAGTTTTCAGCCTGACATAATTTGTATAAGTATTTTTGTAATTTTTCACATTTAAATGGATCTGAGATTTCTGCACCCTACTACTAGTACCCTGATTAATGTCACCAAATTATCCGTATAAAGGTTGTCTGTAAGAGATCGCCATGAGCGATAAGACCGCCAATTGTCACATTTGTATGGTGTAATTTTTTTTTTGTTAAGTATGTACAATAAAGTTAAATAAATACATAAATAAAAATATAGTATTTTATATGTTATTCCATTGTTTTTACTCCACAATTTTCATTACAAGTTCATACAATGTCTAATTTTGACTCAAAAATGGTATGTATCGTATTAACTCATATCTTATTTATCTATATAAAATATAATGTTTGCATATATTCCATGTCTTCTGAAACCATGTTTCGGTCATGCCCACATTTGTGGTCCTAGAATCTGATAATTATTTATTTTCCANGTTTTCCATTTCACAACAAAATATTTTTTTTTGTGATGTTGTAAATCTTGCTCATACACTCCTTGTGTGGTTTGTTTCGCTGGTGTACCTAAGCTAGGATAGTCAACATCACGCTTACAAAAATAGGGGCCGATCATTTTTGAAAAGAGATGCAGACGAAGTTGTGTGGGTCAGCTAGTATGTATATACATATTTATTAATTGAGCAAGTACCAGTAAAGTAAGCAAGATCTTTTATTTTTATTTACATGTATCAGTGTAAGTCATAAAATTATTATTGATAACACTGAAGCTATTTAATAAACAATATATCTACTAAAGATCTAATTACGTTTTTATAATGTACTATTGAAAAACTGAATTCATGACCCAATTTGACGATAAATCGTTTGAAACTGTCAAAAAAAAGATTATCTCCTTTTAAAGTGCATACCGCACTTAGGGCGTTTTAAATATCAATCAAGTTAAAATACTTTATCATCACTGCAGTGGAAAACGGTAACAATCATATTTTGATTCTATGTTCTTTGCCATTAACGAGAACTCCGATCAAATTATTTATCTTTTTGGATACTGTAACAGATAAGTCTCTGCGCAATTAAATGATAGATAACAAAGACGTTACCATGGAAATAAATATATACGCGAATGTCGAACTAATTGTATTTGAATGTCTGTGAGAAAGTAAGCTTACGGTGAGTCACGCACGGTTCAAATTTGTCGATAGTACTAGGTATTTATAGATTGTCCCCGACGGGTGCCGCCGCGTGATGGCACATGGTGGTTGGGAAGGTTCGTATCACTGTCGAGCCCACCCTAAAATACTTGGGACTGGTGCATTTTGGGCCCCACTTCCGGCGGCTAGCGCTCAAGTTGTTGGGCGCGGCTGGGTCACTGTCAACGCTGCTTTCCACTATTACCGTCCCCTACTTTGGAAGCGAGCGCCGCCTGCAGGCGATTGTACGAGGGGATCATGCGGTCGATGGCCCTATATGGGGCCCCGATTTGGGCGGCTGACTTGACGGCCGGTTCAATCATTGTTCTGTGGAAGCCGAAGAGGGTGATGGCTATCAGAGTCGTTATAGGTTATCGTACGATCTCCTACGAGGTGGATTGCGTGCTGGCCGGATCTCCGCCCTGCGACCTGGAGGCAAAAGTCCTCGCGTCGTTACATTAGTGGCGTGAGGTAGCGCAGGCCCGCGGCGAGGGACTGACGTAGCGACTTATCGAGCTACGTCGGTCACAGCTACGCGAGGTCCTGGTGATAGAATGGCGGGACAGGCTTTCAAGCCCTTCCGCCGACTTCGTCACCATCGAGGCTATGCGGCCAGTGCTCGACCTGTCGGTCGGAAGAAGGCACGGATCCCATCCCTCTCGTTCCGTGTGTCGCAGGTCATCTCTGAGCATGGTTGCTTCGGGAGGTTCCTGTGTCGCATAGGTAGGGAGCCGGACGCTCGGTGTCACCACTGCATCGAATATCGGGAGGCCACGACGCGGCATACACTGGCAGATTTTGCTGCTTGGGAGGGGCCGCGCCATGCCCTCATCTCTTTAGTAGGCAGTGACCTCTCGCTACCGATCCATATGTCTGATGATCCAATATATATCCGATACCATGATCGACGGCGAGGAGTCCTGGGACGCGATGGTGTCCTTCTGCGAAACCGTCATCTCGCAGAAGGAGGCTGCGGAAAGGGAGGAGGAGATCCTGACCTCTCTCTCAGCCCGCAGAAGGCGCACTGGGCGTCGGAGGATACGCTGACCTCCACAGCTTAACTGGGTCCAGGGGCGGCGGACTTGGGGATGTACGTCGCCCCCCAATCAACCGGACCCGAGGTGGCGGCGCTTAATATTCCATGCGCTACCCCTTCGCTCTCTCCCCAGGGCGGAGGACATCCAAGAGGATATTCCCCCGGCAAAAAAAGGTATTTATAGATTATATGTAGATAATTTTTTATAATACACTTTAAGGGCTACGTCATGTCAGTCATAACAAATTCTCTAATATTCGGTAGGATTAAACTTAACAAAAATTACTAAACGGAAGTATATTGAGTTTATTTTGGCAACCGCTCCTTGAAAGTGAAGGTTTGTACACTGTTCTCCAAACTCCAAAAAAGGGGTTTACCGATTCTGAAACACCTATGTATGTCTGTCTTGAAACTTTTCTATAATTTATTTAATTTAGTTTCAAGTTAAACTGCTTGGAAAACCAGAAGTGCTTTCTGACTTTGTTACTGCTGCACTCGGTCGGGAACATCTCAGATTAATATAAATTTTCTGAAGCACTCTAAACGACTGTTTATGTAGCTAGAGAAGTCTATTTAGTTTTATTAAGTGCTACTTTCAGCGGCGACAGATGGAAGAGACGTTATTAGTTTTTCCTCAAAGAAAATATAATATGAGGTGGTATCGCAACGTATCTATTCACCTGTATTTTATTAAACGAGTACAATTGGAATCTTATAAGGAAATAAGAAGGTATATTAGCAGTTTGGTATTATAGAAGAGAAATAATCTTAATCTTCCTTTTAGTAAGTAATTCATTATGAGTGCCCTTGGCCGCGTACACGAATTCAGCGGGAGCGCGGCGGTAGCTGCAGCGGAACGGGCAGCAGCGCGTTCAAATGTATAGACACAAACACAGCGAAGCGGGGAGCGGGCGACGAGCGGCGTACGAGCGGTGCGCACCATTGTAGTGGTGTCAGATAGGGATACAATAAAATAGTAATGACCTAGGTGATTAATGATTTTGAATTTGGTCAACGTTGTGATTTTTCAAGGTATACTTAGTTATTGATAGTTTATATTTTATTTATTCGTTGCTATTATTAAAACACTTTAATCATCTTTATTATTTGTAATTTTTATCGCTTGGTTTATGTTTTTTTTTCATTATGCTTTCTCGGATACCACCTCCTAGTAAAATGTCAGACTCGATTCAGCTAAAACCAAACGCCGTCCCGAGTACTAGGAGCCGGGGAACCAGGTACAACCTAAAAAAGATAACCCTGGAACCCCGACGTACCTCGGGCCACCTACAGTTTCCAGATAGCCCCCTCCGGTGTGGCAACCCCGATGTTTCCGTTGCTGCCCCAACAGGTGGTGCACAAGCGCTCGCACACCCCACCCGAGCCTGTTTCTGCTAGGGCGACCAATCCATCTATCATCCCCAGCCTTCGCTTGTGGAAGACGGAGATCATTTTGCGATCTCCGGTGCCCGAGTCATCTGTGATACCTGGCTGATTCGGACGCCTGCCTTGCGAACCGGGAGTGTTCTACACCTCTCCCGGTCCCACTTCACCGTCAAATTGGCAAGCATAACTTGCTCGCAGAAAGAATCGGCAGAGTTCTTCCCGCCCTCGTTCCGCAACATGGCCGCAATCATGTTACCAAGCTAGTAACTCCACCCTGATGGCCGTCATGAGATTACGCCTCGGTTCCTCCAACGCCGCACATACTGCCAGCGTGTGAAGGGCTGTGTCCACGGTCTGGCCACACCTAATACACCCCTAATTTATCAATTATAGTAAATTATTGTGTTTACAATTACGATTTATCAAGATTTTTCTAAGGTTATAAGGTTTGGTGTGATGATTTAAGAAAAAAAAAACGTATTTTTGATGCTACTACATAATTAGGTACCGCAATGAAACAAAATATTATCAATGAGTATGTTGACCACTCTTGAGTTCTGCTTGTGCTATCCATCAGGCAGAGTAGAGCCATTTTGGGAGGCTTATAGGTAAAAAAAGTATGACTTTAGAGTCATACATGAAACAGGCACAAATAACACCCAGAGTCAAAATTTGTGAACACTCAAAGCATTCCATCCATCCATGGGAAGATAAGACCTACAACACTCAGCACAGTAGAAAGCGGTAAGGTGAACGCTTATACTTGTCCACCATATGGGAGAGGTAAATGATTAAACTATTTGAGTATAACAGCGCTGATTTTAACATTTATTAATACTTTGATTAATTGCTATGATTTAGTGCATATTGTGCTTGACGCTATTTTTACTTTATGATACACAAGTACCTCTACTACTACAGTCCAAATTGATTATTTGAACAGTAAGAAGCACTATTATTATTATAGAATTTTAGTCAAAGTAAATAGAGACAAGCCAACACTTGATCGTAAAATATTTTGGGCTCTCATTTGCAGGATCGTAACATAATGTCATGCAAAGCTGACATAATGTGGATGAACCGCGTCCTGGCGAAAAGCCAGCATTGTTTGATATCAAAATCTGCATAATCTGACCTTAATCACGATGTCAGGTGTCACCAAAACACTATTAATTTATAGGCTGATGGTAGACATATTTAAGCAGCACACAAAACACACGCAAATGTGTATACAGAGATTTTGCAAAAAGCACATACCTATAGGTTTTCTATTAATCAATCCAAATTTATATAAATAAAATTAATCACCCTATTGTATGTACGCGCATAACTTCCGATTGACTGCATTAAAGTGGATAATTCTTTTTTCTATGTGTTGGTTATTGGCGGGACAAAATTTGTATAGAAAAAATAAAAGATAACCGGAGATGTTATATTTTCTTAGTCCGCTTAGTCGTATACATTGTCGCCCCACGGGAATTTAACACGGGCTTACTAAAATATGTTTTTTGATAATTCAGAAATATGAAAATGAATATGGCGGTACGAAGTTTGCCGGGTCAGCTAGTCAAATATAATAAATATTTATATAATAATTATCGCCTAGTACTTGGTCTTTCATAAATAACTTACTGTATTTTAGCCAATGTTATCGTAATGTTGAAAAAATCTACAATGAGCAGCAAAATAACAAATTGTATTCGACCCACAAACTTATTCGTGTAAGAAATCTTAGATTCCAAACTATTTTGTATTCAGTTCTATATGTGAACCCTTTTTCATTTTTGTTACACAAGTTACATAAAAAATCTCTTAGGGGATGTTTATGCAACATTAAAGTAGAAAACGTGTTGCGAATAAGTGCTCCATGTCGGCTAACAAAGTTGTTGTTAGCAAATCAACAAAGAGAATCTCTTTGTTGAGTTGCAGTTGTTTGAGTTTGTAGACATTTTTTATGTTTGAAAATATAAAATTGTGTCTAATTTATATTGGGATAAAACAGTGTACACGAAACAATAGTTTATTGGGAGTCAAGGACACGGAGACTGATTCTAAGGACAATGACAGTATTGCTTTAAAAATATTTTAGGCTATTTAAGTCCTAGCCTTTTTGCACTTTGTGCGTCGGTGATTTCAACTATATGAATGCTTGGAAACTTAAGTAGGTATATGACAGATTTATATAGTGTGATTTGATAGTTTTAACTAAAGTTTGCCATGTGCTTAAGTTGGTAATTGATGATTTTTTCAATATTTATCCTTTGACATTGGCATTGAATTAAGAATATTATTGAGGTAGAGATAATTATACGTTTGCCTTATTTACATGAAAAAGTAAATAAGGCAAACGTATAATTTAATTTACCTCATAGTGGCAAATATATTTCTGCAACGAAAGGAGACACATATTGATAGAAAAAGATTCGAGTGATTCATGTAGCTATTAGGAAATTCTGAAAAACAGGTCAACACAATCTATGTCTTGTCTTGTCAATTTTCTAAGATCTAAAGATCTTTACAGGTAACCTATGTTCGAAGTACTAAATAATGAGACAAACTAAACGATTTTAAACATACATTTTTATAAAGTAATTTTTGAAAGACAATAAAACTAAAGGCGTTAGAAGTGATCTAATCGAGTTGACCCACCAAAGAAATACCGACATTTCATCTACGGCCAAAGCACACTCCGTTCGACATACCAACGGCAAACTTGAGATTAAAAAACTTTCTTGGTGACCGTTTAGCACTTTTATTGCTATTATTAGACTTATAGAAAAATGATCGAAGGTTGTAATTTATGTCTCTAGAATCTACGTACGTTTTGAGTTAGAATTTTTCAGAAATCAAGAATTTACTTATATTTTCACTTTGTTAATGTTTTGACATAAAAATGTGGTTTTTGGTATCGAATTCTAGTAAATAATAAGCTGATGACCACCATCATAAGGTGAATTATGAGACTGATAAATTTAGTCGAAGTTATCTTTGGTTGACTGCGTCGGTGGCGCATATGCGACTGCTAGGCCTCAGTTTCAGGTTCTCAGGTTTGATTTTTGGGTCGAGCAAATTTTTTATATGATTTTCAAATATTTGTTCTGGAGTTTGGGCATTTTCTGTGTATAAAACACACGTATTTACCGTGGGAGAGCGACGCTTCGGCACGAATGGGCCGGCTCGACTGGAGTGATACCACGGCCTCAGAAGGCCGGTGTGAAACAGCGCTTAGGGCAGGCTCACCAAGTGAGTGAAGATACCGGAAGCCAATATCCCAACGACTTCCCCATCCCCCAAAGGTAATCGCTTACCATATTACATAAAGAAAAGCATATATGTATTAATGTCTAGGATTTATAGTAAAAGCTCTGCTTTGTTTGGGACTAGATGGCGTTGTAGGTATGTCTAATATCCGAAAGACTGTTTTCATTATACATATTTCCAATAGTTGTATGTACGCATGGCTCACCGTTAGGAAGTACAATACTAAATTAAAATATGTTAAGTGCGATGTTACATTGAAGTCTTCTTTATTAAATATATAGCTCTGCTAATTTGGTCATATCCTGAGTTTAGATTGGGTGTCGTGCTCCGGACTCAAATTGAGAGCTTAACGATTAAATAGTTTGTTCATTTCTATTTATTTTAATCATTTATTGCAGAGAATGTGCTAGAACCTTATCAACTGTTTATTATTAACTGATTTTTAATTCATCCCAGAGTTTTGTATAAAAATTCATTTACAAAATTCGAAAATTCCTCTAACCAATGTCAGTCCATAATTATCTATTTTTATTTTTTAAATCAAAATCTTAATTCTATAATACAACTTATTAATACAAGCTAAATAAAACAAAACTAACTCTATCCCACCTCTGATTCTTTGTTCAAAAACGTCATATATTGAACTGCAAGTGCCCAAGGACAATGGTAGGAAATAAAATCAAATTACATTTGATTGATTAATAAAAGATTTGCACTCATATAGTTTAGTAGGGAGATCGGTTTTTGTTTTTGCGAAAGACGGTCCCCGTTTCATGTCATCCACATTTTTTATGTTTTTTTATCATTAATTCCATCATGACGAAGACTTGAAGACTTAGAATTGAAGACTTGAAATACTTGACATTGGCAGAAATAGCTGATCCGGCTGATTGCCATATCATCAAAAAAAGAAGTAGTTTAGTATCATAATTTGAACTACAAGAAGACATGACTGTATATATAAGAAATAGAATAGTGAATTGTAAAAGAACACTGCAGTATAAGATAACAGTTTGCAGCATGGCACTGCAGTGAATGTCTGAGTGATACTTATTACTGAAATCTCTTAAGCTAACGCTTGCAGCTCACGATGTACACCACTATATACATGCGCTGTCTCGCTTCCATTTTGTACAAACTTAGAATTTAAATTTAGGGGAAATGTAATGCATATATTCTAAGTAAGATAGTTCGGAGCGAATCCATTACAAGAAGTTTAAATACATCGGTGTGACTAGAATAATATTTTGCGCGTTTCGGTAAAACAAAAACAAAATTCCAAGTTGAAATTGTTTAACTTTATCCCGAATTACTTTTACAGAACAAAACTTGAAGATCGCGATAAAAATATTTCACATTCCAACTTTGATTCTTAAGCAAAGTAAACGATACTGTTTCTATGTTTCTACTAAATTATATTTTATAGTTAATTGAAATACATATCACATTATCACGTATACCACCTCCAATAGTTCACTTCTAAACATAGGTTTGTCCTTAAAAGGAGGTTTTGGCCTATTTTGTCATGCTGATTAGACGGGTTTTGTTAAGAGTATGTAACATTTTCTCCTGTTTGCTGTGCTATTGCCCCGCGTGTTTAGCTTTCTTAGTCGGGTCTTTCCATACCCACGGCAGAAATGTGAGTGGTGACACCGTGACACTCTATTAATTCGTCACCACAGGGTTAATGATTAAAACACAGTGTAGTGTGTTAAAGCAAAAACTAACAATGAATCCTTAAAATGAAGTTGTAAATCCTGTAACACGGAATTTTTATTAGTCAATCTTGAAAACGCAGATATACTCGACTCGTTTAATTCGAGAGAGTGATTTCTTTGCTTCTATTGGAGGATCGTAGTAAACCGATTTACCATGTTGAGACGTAGTAATCTGTGGATTCCTTCGAGGAGCACGCACACCCTTGAGCTGATTGAAAATATCTAGCTTACGTGTGAATCGCTTTCTATTTCCACAACATTTACGGTAACTAGATATTGGTAGCTTCTATTTATTATTTAGTTTTTATTTTGACGAAACTAAAATAGTATTGATATAAAAGTATAACTTGTGGAGTTGACTCAATGAAAAAATCAACAGTCAAATATTAAATATAGACAATTGAATAATAATAAATGATGATGTCAGATTTGAAAAACTTAGAATTGAATTAAATTTACTTGACTAAAAGTTTAAAAAAATCATTTTTTTTTGTTTTTTAGCAATTTTAGTCTTGGAAGGCTTCTTGTTTACATGATAGAGAAGGTCAAAACAATGTTATGAAAACATATGTCTGAATTAAAGATGAACACGAATACACGAAAAATAATATCTAACATAATTATTTACTAGAAAACCATTTCCTTTCTAAAACCAAATATATCAAAGTTAATATTACGATATTTTACATGTGTCTACAAAATAATTTAAGGCTGATTTACTCGCACATTTATCAATGTCTCGGAAAACAGCTGATTCACTAAAAATACAATTTTCGCTAGGATTTCATCTCAGGGTGGTATAGCAGTGGCACATTTTTTCAATTAGAAGAAACATCTTTTAATAAAATGTAACTTCTTCCCTACACTTGTCATAGAAAACTGATTAAGTATTCGAATGAATCTGATACAGTCTTAAGCAAGAAGAGTTGCAACTGTTTTTCTAGAATAAGAAGATGAATAAGGGAATGCTGAAGTTACTTGTATTGTGTGGTGAATCTTTGTTTTATGGAATAGGGCGCAAATGGGCAGGAAAGTCACCTCTACAACTTCAGAAGGTGGAAGCTTAAGCCCAGTTTCCGATTTTGTGGAAGACGGGGAAACTGGTCCTCATCCGAAAGGAGGGGTGCCCGGCGGACTAACCATCCGCCTACCGGCCCATAGTGTTGCTTGACGAGGTATTCAAATTCTGTGTCTGATCCACAAGGAGCCAACGCCTGAGTGACACCACTGCAAAGGCCAGACTGTGGATACGTTCCACACGCTGTTAGTATGTCCGGCGGGTGAGGAACCGAGGCGTGATCTCTTGATGACCATAATTGCCATGTTGCGGTGTGAGAGCGCGTGAAACTCCGACGTTTTTTCTGCGAACAAGTTATGCTTGTCAAGAAAACGGCGGCGTGGGACCAGTAGAGGTTTAGAACTCTCCCAGTCCGCCGGAAAAGTGCAGGTACCACAGACGAGTCAGGCGCCGGAGATCACAATCTTCGTCCTCCATAAGCGCAAGCCTGGGAGTGACAGATGTAGCCGTTTGTCGCCCTAGTAGAAGCAGGCTCGGGAAGGAAGTGCATGCACTTGGCAGCCCTCGCGCGCCACCTACTAGGGTAACAACGGAAACATCGATGTTTCCACACATGAGGGGGCTATCTAGAAACGGTAGGTGGCCCGAGGTACATCGGGGTTCCAAGGTTTTCCTTGCTAGGGTGTACCTGGTTCCCCGGCTCCTAGTACCCGAGACGGCGTGTGGTTTTATTCGGTTAGAGTCCGACATACTACCAGAAGGTGGTATCCGAGGGGATTTCCGTAAGGAAAAAAAAAAGGAGGTGAAAGCTTGGATATATCAAGTATCTTCATTTACTCAGAAAAAGCAAGGAAGCACCGGTTTTCTATGTGAATATGGCCTGAAGAATAACCGTTTCACATCGCGTAAAACCACAGCATCGGTGTTGNCTACATCATCGGTTTTGAAAGCATCAATACGTGTTATAAAGTAAATTTTAACTTAGTAATCAAGATATTTTACATAATTGTTGTCATCCGTATTACAGTTACATAATCAAAGCTATCAGGTAACTGAGGATGCAAATACTTAGTATTCCTCCCCATAATCATCATATCACTTGACAGGAGACGTGCACGAGGACGTTTATATCCGGCCGATGCGACACGCATATTTATGAGCGGTCGACCTTAGTAACGTCGTTTGCGACCTGGCTATACCGTGCCAATAGTCGGGAGATAAGGGATTGCAGTTTATTTATAGCGTGTGAGTTTAAATGATATTTATTTTTGTAAGTAATACTTTTGTAGGTGTTTTTACATGTCGAACTTGACAGGTAAGAGTAGAAAGTACAGACTATTAATTAAAAAGTATTAACATTGATTAAATAAAATCTATACTCGTACAGTATAGGTTCCAGATTGGTCTTTTGAAGACAGGACTATAGTCGGCATGTATACAGACGATAATGAGTCCCAGCCGTAACAGGTCATTGTCCAGATTACCGGTATTAAACGCTACAACCAGTAAATGATAAAAGTAAAGGAAAGGTTGAAGACAGATTTAAATAATATACTACTTACAAACTGTGATTCCGTCCACTTTATAGGAAATATAGTGACGAGTAAAAGTTATGTATCTGACTGTCCACCGGATGATTTAGTGCCTGTTCTTCAACCCAAATTAACAGATCCCGTGTTAAGGAAACCAAAATGTTGATACTCTGTGGCGCAGTGGTAGCGAATGCGATTTGTATGATCTGCAAATATTTGTTTCGGAGTTTGGGTGTTTTCTATGTATAATATGTATGTACTACTCGTGCGCGAGTATAAGTGTAAGTGTGAACACTGCGGGCGTCATAGGGTAGGTGCGCGGGTATGAGGGGAGGGGTGACGAATTCCACGCGGGTCTCAAGTTATCGCGCACGAGTAGTATTTACAAAAAAAAAATATATAAGTATTAATATCACTTATCTAGTACCCATAGTACAAGCTCTGCTTAGTTTGAAACTAGATGGCGTTGTGTGTTAAAATGTTTGAACATAATTATTTATTTAGAGATATTTCTAAATTCTCATAATATTTCACAACCATAAATTGCATCCAGGAACAAAACAAACTGATTTCACTTCTCACGTAGTTGTGATGAGGTTAAACTCACGATCTCTCTTTAAATATCTATGGCCGTGAACCGTTTAGACCAATTACTGTAAAAGTCCCGTAAAAATCACTCCAGTCGTTGCAGAGAATAAACAAATAAAGGGATTGTCAGAAATTTAAGTTAATGTTTTTTTTTGTAAAGTACCTAACGATTCAATGTTACTTATTGTATAGATTACAATGAATAAATGATGACTAATTTATTACTATAGTTAACTATTTTGTTACTAGATAATTAAAGATTTAAAAAAAAGTATTTAATACAGAGCACGTTTAAATATAAATATAATCGTTTGTTGTTGATCTTTTTAATAAAAAAAGTTTGAGACGCGGTACGTCAACATTGTTGTTAACAAGAAAAGCCGATTAATTTTCTTGCTACTGATACTGAATAAGAACTATGCAAGAGATCAAGCAAGGATCACGTCTTAAACTTTGATTATAATTGTATTAAAGCTATTGGACCTATTGATAATAAAATTAGGTATTTCAACTTGTAAAATTATGTATATATTATTCATTGATAACTTTATAAACTACAAGAAAAAGTATAAGAACTACTTAAACTTTTATAATATTTATATAGTCTATATCACCCTGGCCATTATTACAAATCTATTGACACTTATTTGTTAAAAATTGGTACAGTAATGTAGAAGCTAACGTGAAACATACAAACATACATAGACTACCAAAGATATTACCTTTACTTTTCGAGTAAAAAGCACAGCGTCGGACTTATTTTTACAGCATTTTTTACCAAAAACGTCTAAAATTAGATAGTGCAGATTTGAAGTAGGTGGTGTACTACAATTTGATTAGGAATTTTAAAGAAACCAAAAAAAACTTAATATTAAATAGGAAAGTGTCTAGTTAACATTTTAATGGCTTGTTCGCAATAGATTTATTTTTAGATCCTATACTCGAATAGTCAGGCAATAAAACTTACGACCACTCCTTTTCAATTGGAAACTTAGTTACATTGTATTCTCTTTACAAACTAACTAAGAGTCAGGTGAAACAATCAATGGCCTGGATTAAATAGAGGGTTGAAATCTTAAAAAAAAATTTTAGTATTATACATATTTATATCTTGTAGCTTTTCATCTAATGTTTAGTTACCCGACTATCGACTAGGTCAAAGTTCTTGAGTTTGAATCTTACCCAGAAAAAGTAAATAATTGTGTGTTCTGAGTCGGAGTGTATTTATTTATCATATTATGTACATTATTAGAAACTAGCTTATGCTATCTCCGTCTGGTTATCGGTAATCGTGGTGATTCTTCAAACTAATATAACTTTATTAACGAACCGATTGAAGTGAAACAAATACTAAATGTTGAGTGGAGCAAACCTCATTAGTGGAAATCACAATCAAATCGGTCGGACAAAATTCTAAAATTCTTTTGGGTTTTATTGCGTTCATTGTCTTATCCGTTAAAAGCTTACTGCCATGTAGGCGATCATATGCCAATTCAATTCGCTTAGATAAAGTTTTTTTTTAAATATATAAATTGCTTTATAGTGTTTAATTATATTTGTATTNTTCATCAGGTAATCTGTCTGTTCTTTGACCCTTTATGTGTGTGTCTATAAGTGTAATTTTAATATCTTGTTTATTATGTATAAAACCTGTTATACGTAATATAAATACAGCAGTACGTATTTGTTTGTTGTAACGGGTCACTGACAAATGATGTGTGTGGGTTTGGTGTAGGTAACGTTTAAGTTAATGTTGTGGTTGTAATCTAAAGGATCAAGAGCCTATTTGTTTCTGATCTGTGTAAATATCAGTAATCAAGGCTTGGGTTGGCTTTAGTTAATTACATGAAATTTATAAGATAACAATAAACTTAAACAATGGTGATCACCAATTGAAAAAATCAGGGTTCTATATCAGTATAAGCATGAAAATAAAATATTTGAGTTCAATTTGGAGAATATACAATTTTTTTAAATTACCTTCGCCCAAATCGTATTCGTCAAGTTTTATTCTATTATTATTATTAATTTTTAACTAGAAAAACTTGACTCCATTAAAGCTATTGGTTAAATTTATATAGCCTGCTAGTTTTTCCCCGACTGCATATCGATTATTGTAACATATATTATAGCGTATATCCTTCTCCAAAAAACAGTATATCTCTATACCGACATTCATCCAATGCGGTCCAGTATTTTAGACGTACAGTGGGACATACTAACATTACTAGATTGTTAAAACTATTACCCTTCTTTTTGAATTCTCCGTAGGGGGTAAAACATATTTTGGAGCTTACACTAGTATTTTTAGAGCACTGATTGTCAACTCTCGATGTTTATTAAAACTTTCTGCAAGCTTTCCTCCAAGGATTTATTTCCTTAATTCCATTTTGGTCATTACGCTTAATCATCCCGCAGTTACCTGCTATCATGCACATGTCCCACTTTTTGTGCACCATCGCCCTATTTTCTATTTTCCTTGTTTTACTACTTAAAAACAGTAAATCTATTTTTTTAAGATATTTGATTATTATAAACATTGATGAAAGACAAGTAATTTTTTTATCACGAAATGCTTGTTGTTACTTGGCTTTTTTTTTAAGACGACTCCCGCATTAGGAGTATTCCTGTGTCACGGGGATCTTTACAAACATACATGAAACGGATACAAAGTACACCCAGACTTAGAACAACAATTTATGGATCACACAATGTATTGTCCCATGTAGGATTTGAACCCACAAAACTTGGCGTAGTAGGAAGCGGTGTGGCGACCACTGAAACCACTAGGCCAACCGTGTAGTTTAAGTAGTCAAAGTAATCAAAGACCTTAAATTATAAAAGTTACAAACATTACATTTTTATAATAAAAAATGCAAAATATAAAATGTGGCCATATAAAAGCAGAGGTACGCTAACTTCAGCACGAACGGGCCGACTCGACAAGGGCGCTCCTATCCTCGCACAGAAGATCAACATAAAATGACAGCGTTCGTACTGTCGTTTTTTATAAGTGAGTTAGGCCGCCATGGTGTGGGTCACCATGTTGTATTACATATGGTGGAGTATGGTGGCAACCACTTTTGCAACCATTCTGCTTATGCTTTCTATCAGTCGAGTTGTGGAGGAACGGGTCACATATCCTTCTAACATAAAGGGAGGATCCTCCGAACAGACAAGGTGGTCATGCCTGGTGGGCCACTGCCCAACGTTTGATGTTGGGAAGTTGTATACATGCTAATCGGCGCTAGAACTTCTATTGCGCGATTCAAGATTGGTAATTTCTTAGTTTCCCTCGTAACTCCGTAGTTCGATGTATCTTCGATAGATGACGATGTTGCGTTTTTCTGTTTTGCGTTGTATGTGGAAGTCGCCACAGAGTCAGTTTGACGGGCCATACAAAAAATGTTGAGCTGTAGTGGTCTAGGATCAACTCAAATGGTGATGAATATTAAAATAAAATCAGACACTTGATACTCAAAGTTATCTCATTAATTTTGTCAAAGATGGCGACTGTAATAGCACACATTATTTACACATAGTTTAAACTGAGTATTTCAAGTCAGTCAGACATCTTAAAGTGAATATGTAGGTAGTTTGTAAATGTACGTGTGTAGTGATCAGTTTACAAAGATTGGTTGAGCGTAAAATCGAAATTGAAATTTCATTATAGCAACCGAGTAAAGTAGCGTACCGAAAAAGACTTCTCGATTTATTTGGCAGTCGAGGGTCCCAACTAACAGCATTCGAGTTAGAACTTTAGTGGCACAATCGTAAATCTTTTTAATCGATTTACAAACACATTCCACCCTTCGTTACGACATCGCGATTTTATCGCGATTTCAAATTGTTTCTCATTTATTTCTTTCACTGTTCTACTGAATCTAACAGTTTTCTTTAGTATTTTTTTTACTATTCATTTATTTGAATATTTAAATAGAATATATACGTGTATTAAAGAGTCGTAAAAGCAAAACAGCACCTTTAACGTGGAAGACTTGTCTAAGATTAGTTTAGACGTGAAATGGCCAAAATAGAGTAGGTTCTTGTTGATTTTGAAGTATCAATGTGGCAACTATATATATAAAATTATAAATACAATATAAAATAACTTTGAAAGAAATGCTTT
>PKRV01003875.1:117300-141608 GCA_003709505.1 Hyphantria cunea
AAAGATGGCGACTGTAATAGCACACATTATTTACACATAGTTTAAACTGAGTATTTCAAGTCAGTCAGACATCTTAAAGTGAATATGTAGGTAGTTTGTAAATGTACGTGTGTAGTGATCAGTTTTCAAAGATTGGTTGAGCGTAAAATCGAAATTGAAATTTCATTATAGCAACCGAGTAAAGTAACGTACCGAAAAAGACTTCTCGATTTATTTGGCAGTCGAGGGTCCCAACTAACAGCATTCGAGTTAGAACTTTAGTGGCACAATCGTAAATCTTTTTAATCGATTTACAAACACATTCCACCCTTCGTTACGACATCGCGATTTTATCGCGATTTCAAATTGTTTCTCATTTATTTCTTTCACTGTTCTACTGAATCTAACAGTTTTCTTTAGTATTTTTTTTACTATTCATTTATTTGAATATTTAAATAGAATATATACGTGTATTAAAGAGTCGTAAAAGCAAAACAGCACCTTTAACGTGGAAGACTTGTCTAAGATTAGTTTAGACTTGAAATGGCCAAAATAGAGTAGGTTCTTGTTGATTTTGAAGTATCAATGTGGCAACTATATATATAAAATTATAAATACAATATAAAATAACTTTGAAAGAAATGCTTTAGATCATTATTTAAGTAAGATCTAACTCGTATACGCTATACCGACATTAAGTTATAAAAAAAAGGTTTGGGTTTTGGAAGGGAATAAGAATTTCTTTGTGAGGATGCTCCACAGTCATAATCATCATGTTATCATCAGTCATGTTATGGAAATCTAAACTGATAACGTGCCCTGCTTAAATCAACAAACAAATACCTACTGCTGTATTTATATTATGTATAACAGCTTTTATACATAATAAACAAGATATTAGAATTACACTTATGGACACGCATATAAAAGATCAAGGAACAGACAGTTTACCTGATGGAGAGTGACTGGGGTTGCCGATGGACACATTGAAATCTAGAAAGAGAATTTCGTTGCCGGTCTTTCAGAGCTCCCTACAAAATTATTGGCGAGAGAGGACATTTATTATGGAAAATTAATAATTTAATATGACCCCAATGTTTCTATTATGAATGACCTTATTTAAAAGGTACTTTGGGTTCAGCATGAGGCAATAATATAACCTTCAACTGTCTTTAACAGTACACTACTGGACATGTACCCCTCCATAGAAACACAGACTGATAGTCTTGAGCCTACTATACCAAGCTGAAAAGACAGTTGATATGGGGTAGGGTAGGGACACAACAGTTATTTAATATTGAAATTTCATTGATGAACATGGTCTGTACATAGAAGATTT
Source organism: Hyphantria cunea (assembly GCA_003709505.1). Lineage (NCBI taxonomy): Eukaryota > Metazoa > Arthropoda > Insecta > Lepidoptera > Erebidae > Hyphantria > Hyphantria cunea. The sequence continues at coordinate 118,619 of PKRV01003875.1, forward strand.
ATGAGAAAAGCTATTGAAGGGGGCGTAATCTACTCATTTAAGGATCCGGTGGGAACGGTGCTTGGGTTGTGTTTCACCGACTGAGTGAAGATAAAGGAGGCCCATACCCCAACCCCTCCCCCATCCTCCTCTCCATCTCTTCTCTCCTCTTCTCCCCAGGGGAAGGGGGGGGGGGGAATGCTCACGTTCCCCAGCTGGTAGTGCTAGCGTGGCGAAGGCGTGGGCCCTGGCGGCGCCGGACATCGCGGCGCAGTGGTGCAGCAGCACGCGGCTGATGTTTGACTCTTCGCCGCAGCACGACCAGACCACACATACTGAATTGTTTGCCGAGTTATGGTTGATCACTCTATCGTAAATAAATACCGATGTCACCTTCATTAAAACGAATGCAAAAAAATATCTCGCAAAATATATTTATTGTAGCTTTTCATTTCTATTGCTAATTTAAGTCAAATGTCTAAAACAGTGAAATCACAAGTTTGTATTTAGTAATTTTTTTATACGAAGGTTTTAAAATGAATTAAAGTAACTAATTTCACTAAGGTGTCATCTATCCTATTGTTTTAAGCACGATGTCATTATTGTAAAAAAATAATGAAAACTATTTAGATTAAGCGATAAGTTTGCTCGTTTGCCCCCTATTCCATAAAAAACCACACCATACTAACCAGATGGTTAGTTTCAAGTTTAGCGTCTTTTTTCAGTGCTTAGTTGTCCTTTGTGGTTGGTTTGCTTAGTCGCCTCTTACGACACGCATGGGATGCATAGGGGTGTGTATTCATCAATATGTAATCACACTGCCTTTACATATTAAAATTTTGTTCGTAAATAAATCAAAACGTACAATGCCAGTAAATCCCAATGGAATTACCAAAGCGATGAACAATTTTTCCTGCAAAAAATACCTTGTTTCTTGCATCATTCTTATTTTTTCTGCAACTCATATAACACCGTTGGTTGTACAAAGCATAATGTCGTCGTTTTTACGACTTAATGTCGCATAAACTTGTTATTGAGAGACCTCAAGGAATGTTTACGTGCCATCTGATAGGCAATAGAAGCCTTATTTTATCCATAATCTATACTAATATAATAACGGTTAAGATTTTTATTGTTTGTTTATTCTTAGCTTTGTAACTCTCGGCAAGATTTTGACAGATTTAAATTATTTGAACAGTAGTACATGTAGGCTACGAAACATTTCTCACATAGATTTGCTAATAACTACCGAACTAGGCATTTTTGAAATCGATAACATACAGCTGAAGGACCGTAAAAAAATCTATTTTATTGGAAAACAACAGATATAGACAGGCAAATTTCTAGACATGTGAAGAATTCTTGTGTGGCGACTTCCACATACAGCGTCAACATAAATATATGACAACGCCATCCACCGAAGATACAATGAACTACGGAGTAACATAGTGCACGAAGAAGCTACCAATCCTGCATCGCGCAATAGAAGTTCTCGCGCCGATTAACATATATACAACTTCCCAACATCAACCGTTGGGCAGTGGCCCGCCAGGCATGATCACCTCGCCTGGTCAGAGGATCCTCCCTTTGTGTTGGAGGGACATGACACCCGTTCCTCCACACTTGGAATCGAGCCACGGAGACATGTCGAGAAATGTTCTGGCTTGTCACTTACTAATGCAGCAAAGCCTGTAAGTCCTCGCTAGTTTCACAACCTGTATGTATCCGATATGTGTGTATGTGGATGTCCATATCATAAACACGATATCATGTCATGCTACATTCAAGCGACATTTATTGGATGAAAAAAATAGACCAACTAGAATCATTAAAGTATCTACATATGATAAACGTGCCCGGCTATGGTAATGAAAGCTTTTATTGTTAAATAGTCTGATTGTATTCAAATTAAAATGTGAAATTGCATTTGAATTCTTATTATTAATTAGCTTTTGCAAACGACTTCGCTTTTCCGTATATAGGTTATCGCGTTAAAGAGTAGCCTTATGTTCTTCCTTAAAAATCAAATGTCTTCATGTTAGATTTCATTAAAATCGGTTTCGGCTCACAAAATTTTCATAAATAGTAAAAAAAATATTATCAAAACAAGTTTTTACTTTCATCTACGTTTATACCATTTAAATATTCCAATAAATTACTTAATTTAAAGATTTTTATTTTGACTGTTTCATTATTAAAATATGATGAAATGATGCTCTCTAGCCAGATGGTTGAACGACTTTCGTAAGAGGGCTGGTAGTGACTGGATGTAGAAAACACCAGACCGGGGTCTGTGGTGTTCCTTTTTATTTCTTTCATGAAATAATCAAACCAAAATTCTAATTTTAAATGTAAAAAAATAGCCGCAAGAAAATGACAATAAAAATCATAAGAAACGTCATTCTATTTATGAAGTCGGTACGAAAGGGAGGAAGTGACATCATACAAGAAAACGTTAAGAGAGTTGCCATTTAACTACACAAGAGTATTAGTGTGGGATAACAAAACAGCTACAGACGAGATTAAATTGCGGGTGGAATCTCGCATTCACCTAAATGTTCTCTTTTATAGGGACTGGAAGCGCACAGAATCACGGTGATATCATCTTGAGAGAGAATTGGCGGTGCCTTGGAATCTTGAAAGATGTTTTTGTGTAATATTAAAGTAAAGCTCATTGATTCTGGTTCTGTATTCTCATGTTTATGGAACTCTAACTTTTTACAGTGGGGGAGCCATGCTTCGACACCAATGGGTAGGCTCGACCAAAGTTATCCGACGGCTTTACAGAAAACCGGTGTGAAACAGCGCCTGCACTGTGTTTCGCCGAGTGAGTGAGGATACAGGAGACCCATACCCTAACCCCTCCCCCATCCATCCATCCCCATCCCAGAAAGGCCAGCATAGCACTTGTCCATGGGCGGCAGTAATTGGTTGCCATTAGGCGAGACGACAGCTCGTTGACACTATTCCAAACAAAAAAAATTATACATTAAATAAACTGTTGACCCATGATTATAACAGGTTAGAAATACTTACACATTTAAACACACTAGTAATTTGCTAATCAGATTACTAATGAAAATACTTATCTAAAACATTTAAACTAGCAATTATTGTATATATCTTAATATACTATATATAGAATACTATTATATCGTACTATAAATTAGAAGCAGTCTAGACTTAGATGAATCCAGTTCAAAAAGAAACAGTCGAAGTGTCTAGAGAGAACTTTTATGTGATTGAAATGGTAGTAAAAAAAATCCTTTATCAGTTTAAAATTTACATAATTGAATGGTCTTCTGTTATAGTTACATTACTACTATGTGGTAAATGTCGCTGATGGCAAAATTATCCACATTTTTATGTAATTTGTGCCTTGTATTGTGTTGTTGTTTATTTACCTAAATAAATAAATAAAAAACTAATTCCATTCAATCTTTTAGGACGCCTTCATTGAATAAAAACTAATCAATGAAGGCGTCCTAAAAGAACTTCTACCCAAATTTTGGACCATCCGCATCTATTCTATTCCGTGAATATAATAAAAAGTGTGTCGTAGGTACATAATTTATTTTATAATAGTTAGACCTCTTAATAGCAAAATTGCAAGGTAGGGAGAGCCAGCTGTAAAAATCATTATTGTTTAAGTTTTAGGTGCTAAAATGACCAGGTCACCATCCACAATGCAAAATTTAAAATTGTTTTAGTTCATTACTTTACTAAAACACAAAACTTTTATAATAAAATTCATCTAGAAAAGCTGATCTGATAAAAACACAAATTTGCTTAGGTCCTTATTGCAATTTGGCTTGATAGAACCCTTGTAAAATAAAGAATTTATTTATAAGAACAAACCAACAAAGGGTTTTGTTATTTGCTCTCAACATATTGTACAAATGTGTTTATTTTTCTATTTGAACATTTATTACCTTAAATTCTATTGAATCTATTTGATTAAGTTTTAAACTAGAAAAATTCATTAAAACACATTCTTGTATGACTTCACAACCGCCTTCCCCATCGAGTTAAATAAATAAAAATGCTGTATTCTTCGAACTTTAATAATTAAATAACATGACGGAAGAAAATGCAATTTATTACGGGCAGTCCCGGTCTCACGATAATGTAGGAATATAGATTACCTGTTGAATCTATAACACGACCTTGTAGATTCTTTAATGACTTTTATCGATTTAATATCGCAACGATGAACTTTCATGAAATCGAGTTATTAATAGATCTGATTAACTGTGTAGAGTGAATACGAATCTAGTGATATGCTTTGTAGGGTATTTAGAAACTAATTGAGTCTACATTCTGAGTTTTGAAAAATCGAGCCAATGAACTGACGACTGATTTTAAAAAACATTTTAATCCAAAACCGAGCTGAGTGTACACCTATACTGTTTTAAAACTTATTTGAAGTTCTCGCTTTAGTCATTAATGTAAAAGGAACGCACTGAAAGGTAACGAATTCAAAAATTCTCTGTGGAATTCGAAAAACCACCAACTAGAGGAACTTTTTGCTGGACGAAGATTTAACGACATTTTTTGTTCCTAATCTTATTTATATATTACCGTTCTTTTAATGTTTATCATTATCACCAGCCCGTTACAATCCCCTGCTGGACATAAGCCTCTCCCAAAGAACACCACAGACCCCGGTCTGAAAAAAAGTTTTCCCGGTCGGAAAGCATTCTGCATCCAGTCACTGCCAGCCCTCTTACGTAAGTCGTTCAACCATCTGGCTAGAGGGCGTTCCACACCATGTTTGCCAAGGTATAGTTTAAACAAAATATTTTAACAATGAAACATAGACAAAAGGTGTAGTCCGCAGTCATTTAGTGGGAGGGGAGAAGACCATCACTCGAACAAATGTTTATACTTTTTATTCGACGTGGCTAGTACCTCTGAGGTACTCTTGGGTATTCAGAAACCGCGTTTTGTCGTCCTGACTGTGGGATAATGCGGATTATATTACGGGAAAACTACCCTACTGGGGTTATACTATAAATGAAGATCGAGAGATTCAAGACGTTGAATACTCTCAGTATTCTTAGATGGGATTTTCATTTTGATCTTTTCTGTTTTCATTATTTATAAAGGACTAAGAATTTGTAAGGCCTTTGAATTCGTCAAGGCTTATACTCCTTTAAAGTATGTTTATTTTTTAAATCAACTTACTTACTTTTGTGGAGTAGTACAGTTAGAAGAGAGTAATATGACGATTATGATGCTTATTTAAAAATAATATGTTATAATTTTCTTTTATATACCAGTAGTCTGAAGAAATTATACTGTCCCTAAGGTGGAGGAAAATAACTAAAAGAATCGAGGCAGAATTATGGGTCAATTCATTTTCTCAGCCCTCTATTCCAATTTAGCAAAGAGAGCCTCGGGCAAACATTAGTATGTTATAAGAGCAGATGTTTTTTTATGGGGGCAAAGCAGCCGACGTATTGCCGATCTTTGGGGACGAGGAGAAGGTTCGGGGGAGAGATTTGGGTATGGTCCTCCGATATCCTTACTCACTCGGTGAAACACAGCATAAGTGCTGTTTCACACCAGTTTTTTGTGAGGCCATGGTATCACTTCGGCCGTGCCGGCCCAATCATACCGAAGCGTGGCTCTACCACGATAGACGTCTAAAGTATCTAAAATTGTATTTTAATATTAATTGAACAGATAACATTTACAAAGGAAATAATCTCGACTTAATCAGGTAAACTCATGTTAACTTAAATGCCTAGAATGCAATTACTTCAGAATTATAAAAGAAATAAAGGAATTTAAGTAAATAAATATCGTGTAACAGGTGGACTTTATAGTAATGATAATACTACTTGATCAAATGCATATACATAATTAAGGAAGGAATTATGCATTCCCTGTCCAAACATTAAATTGAAACTCAATACGGCTTTCTTCCTCTTCTTTACCCTTGAAAAAGTAAGTGTATAACTGCAAAGTATTTGGTTAAATAAAAGTTTGCCAAAGAAACAGCGAAACTCGACAGCTCAGCGCTGGTGGTGCTGTCTCCAACAATGGCTGAAAACAAAGTTGATATCTCGCGAGGTTTCATTAAAATTGACAATAGCCCTTTTAGCGCTGATTGTAAGGCTCCCCCGGCCTTCCAAATATTCTACACGAAAATCATTAAATAAAGACGACATAACTTGTTTATCTTCAGACGTAATGAAAGTAAAGAGTTTTCGTTTCTTACAAGGGATAGATACTTACAACGAACACTATATTGTTACATTTGCAGGAATGGATTTTGTTTTAATTAATACTGTATAAAGCTTCCATTAGGCTGGAGATAATCCAAACATGGTTCGGCTGTCGAATAATGTCGCACAAACGTACAAGTTAAACGTTATGCTCCATTAGCTGCTCGAGTTTTATCAAATTTCTCGTGATATTATTAATATTCACCAGCGTACCGCCGTATTCATCAGCGTACGTCATGATAAACCCAGTGATAAATAGGATAATTTACACACAACCATTATTCCGCACTCTTTATCGTGAAAATCGCTTCCATTGCCACACAGTTCTGTTTAAAAAAACTTGGATTACTGTAAGAAGTCTTGGGCTTAGGGAAGATTATTCATATGTCCATGTTGTTGATCTCAGATCTCTTTTTTCTTTTCAAAGGAATATTAAGTGTAGACAATTTTCTTTTTTCAATGTTAGTGAAACTGAAAACTGTAATAAATTATTCATGATATCTTTCCTAGGATTTTTTTTAAATGTGTAATCATAAATACATCTTAATCATATGTGTAGTGAGACAAGTTTAAATCATGTTTTCCCGATGGTCCTGTCCCAATGGATGGTTACCGTGGGAGAGCCACGCTTCGGCATGAATGGGCCGGCTCGACCGGAGTGATACCACGGCCTCACAGAAAACCGGTGTGAAACAGCGCTTACGCTGTGTTTCATCGAGTGAGTGAGGATACCGGAGGCCCATACCCCAATCCAACGCCCCCTATCCCCCTCACCATCCCCTTTCCCCCTAGGCGCCTTTGGTTGNATAGTGTGGGTCACCATGCTGCATTGTTCTTTTTCGCATTGAGGATGGTGACCACCACTCCTGGATTCTGCTCATGCTTTCCATCAGGCAGGGCAGAGTCATTTTGGCAGCTTAAAAATAAATAAAAAAAAAAAAAATTATACATGAATTTGAATAAAATTATGTAGACTTTTTGGTTGATTAAATAACTTTACTAATACGTTTGATATATAAATATAGATTTGCCACCTGAATATTCATTTACCATAGTCTCAATAATGCAAATAAACTATTGTAGATTAGTAAAATTCTGACAGCTACTATTCATGATTACCCCACCACAATTTACGAGTAAAGGAAAACGGCAGATCCTGTACCGCTGGGCAATATGTAATCGAAAGTGTGAAGTGAATCATCCTAATTACTTTCATGTACTTATCGTATTATTTTAACTAAACTGAAATAATTTTAATTATGCGCAATAAGTTGTTATAATTGTTATAACAATACGTTTTCCTTCGTTTTATAAACGTGCCATGCTTAAAGTCTACTTGACAACTATTGTGTGTCAGATTGGCGAAAACATTTTATATTATTTAACATTAAAAACACTATAAAATATTTGGAACGATATTTTTGAATGAACTGACTGATGTATTTAGTTGAAGAACAATATTTTATTAACGGATGAAGAATAATTTAAACGAATAATTTTAAATGCAAGAAAAAATAATGGATAAAAGATGAGATGGCAATCAGCCGGATCAGCTATTTCTGCCAAGGTTAAGGATTTAAAGTTTTCTTCTCTGGTTAAAGTCTTCAAGTCTCCGTCGTGATAAAATTAATGATAAAAATATATGGGTGACATGAAATGGGAAACGTCTTTCGAAAAAACAAAAAACGATCATTCAATGATACTATGTTAGTCTGCACTGTGGTCAGCCTAGTGGCTTGAGCGGTCGTTTGGCCGCTTTCTACTGCGCCATGTTTTATAGGCTCAAATCCCATATGCGACAACACCTTGTGTTATTCAAAAATTGTAAAGTCCGCATGGCGGTATAAAAGTCCCATATAAACCTATGAATATCCTTTAGAAAGACATTTGTAGAATCAAATTATATCCTGAAATTTACTCGACATAAGGTGATGAAATATCACCATACTTCTATCAATATGTGCAATGTATAGTTGGGTATAGATACTCTATTATAAAGGCGCTTTGCTCGGTCGCAAACAGCTATTAGTTTTACAAACAACGCTCACGTACTGTGAAGACGCATGATCGTACAAATATCCGCGATACCGTGCATCTGAACTGGGGCATTTAAAGCCCTGCTGGGAGTATATTGTACGGGATCTTGCATCAACACAGATTAAAATGCTTTACGTGATATTTCATGTTCATTCCTTTTCTAATATCTGTACCCATAAAAAATCCTCACAAATTCACGCACAGCCGAGATTGTATTATATTGTTATATATACATACAGTTTATATATATATTTTAGGAATTGTAAACATTGCCTGGTTTCTGCGCAATTTTTTGGTAAATAATTTACTTCTTGGGAATGTTTAAGCGATAGGAAATACCTAAATAGCATTTAGTTCCTGATTGGATACCACAGTGACGCTCTACGAGTTCTACGCTATTGCTACGAACTTACGTTATTGATGACATTAATTGTTGTTGTGTAAGCATGTTCATATGGTCATTTTACCCGAGTGCGAAAGAAGGAGGATTATATATTTCGAGTGTATGTATGTATGTATATTTCTTTGGCACGCCCTAGAGCCTAAACAGCTTGTCGTATTTTTATGTGAATTGTATCAATAGGTTTGTCTTAGTGGTGAGAGTGATACTGGGTATATCAAAATTAAAAAAAAATTAAAATCAAGTATTTCCGGCGAAAAAAGTAATTAAAAATAATGTTTTTTAAATATATCGAGTGTGGTATCCAAATAAAGATTTGTTTTACGGTGATTACGAATATAACTTATAAGTTTTATATATGATATTGACGCAGTCAGGTTTTATTTTTTTAATAATTCGTTACTTGTTAGTAGTATTGCAACACTTGCATGAAATTTCAAACATTTTTGTGATAGTAAAAACATAATTTATTAAGTTTTATGCAAGGAGAATATTGTAAATTGCCAATAAACTATGCATAAATAAGCCAAGTTAGTTACAGAATACCGTGGGCGAGGAAATGGAAAATCTGTGGCAATAGGAACTCGTCACGTAGTAACTATGACGCTTCGGCGCTACAAACTTTAAGCAAATATCTGCTTTAAGTTAAATGTTAGCAAGTTCATGATTTTAATAATTGTTTGTAGGGCTGTATGAAAACATGTACTCTTGTATCTACTATGTATTTAAAGACAGTACGAATTTGGGTCTTATATTAGTGATTGTATTTGGTGTGGATTCAACCAGTACAGTATGTAGGATTTAAAACTACAACAAATTGACGCAAATCAACCTCATCACTATTATACAAACGCAATTGAATTGTTTGTATGTTTATTTTGTACTCTCTAAAAGAGTGTTTAATACAGGCTCTCACGTTACAAGACATACGTACGAGGTTTAAAAAACCAGCTATAAGGATTGCCTTCAGGCGCTCTAAATGTTCTTGAATAGTTCCCTTTTCTGTCGTTTATGGATTATTTAAATCGGCATTTCGATAATTTTCATTTATTTGTTTATATAACATTTTCATCAAATTGAATCGATTGTGGTTACATGTCCGCCAGTAGATTATAATTGCGTTGTTATTATAAAACTTTAGACCTATCTGCTTGACCCATATAACAATAAATAAAATATTAAGAGCATGTTAAACTTCACCATTTCTATTTATACCACGGGTGACAGGTGTCTTAGAGAGCAAATTATACAGAAAAACGTGCAAAGATAAGGAAATCTTGAAACTAAAAATCAACCCGTCCGGCTAGCGTGGTTTAGTAGGGAAAAATCGCCTTTGTAAGGAGAGGCATATGGACTTATATATTATTGATTTAGGCCAGCAGTATAAAGGGTTTTGAGGATTATATTTGTCTTTTAGTTCTTAGATATTATATTATGAATTTCTTTGTCAGTCGACCCGTTTTTCTGCGAAAGTCCCGAATCGCACGCTCTTACATTTTTGACAGTGGCCTTCCTAAGAAAATATAAGGTAGAAGCGACTGCTTAGTGACCTCATGACGGACTTTCTTGGTACTATGATAGAGATAATGACTACGACAAAAAGAACATAGTTATTTGACTTAGTAGTGAAAACAATGTGTTGTCAGGGTAAATATGAAAGATAAATAATTAGCGGATACTAATAAAATCAAAAGTAAAGCCCGACGTAGACGATAAAAGCTCCAAATGTAAAACATTAGCATTCAACCTCCGAACAATTAAATGGTAAAACAAGTACATAAATGTTAAAGATAGTAATAAAATTTCAATAAAGGCAAGAAATCTGCAATTCGTATGATGATTTTGAAATTAAGTGGCTTAGTGAAATTTAACAACATTGTTTATGTTTGTTTCTGAACAAGTGATTAATTGTAAAAGCTTTTTTTAATCAAGCTTTTATTACTTGTTAATAAAAAAAAATAACTTTAAGCCTTTTTATTTGATACCTATATTGGGCGGGTTATTCAAAAATATATACGCCGCCATTTTGTTACGGCGGCCATTTTGGATTAAAAATAATACCAATTATATATAATTGCAATGTCATCAGAACTAAAGGTATATTTCAAAGTTCAGCTCAATCGGAAACCGGGAAGTGGATCCAATTTAACTTGCAAGATTTGATTACAGACAAACATCGGGACAGGTGAAATTAAATAAAATAGAAGCGGACTAAATGTTTTATTTCACCTGTATCTTATAAATGTTGGAAATTAAGTTTTAATATAGAGTATATTTTTTAAATTCAAAACTTTTATTAATACCATATTGATATTTTTTTTTTATGAATTGCTAATAATATTTTAGTAGTAGCGTAGTTGTTATGAGAAACGCCTATGTCCAACAAAGGTTGAAATCAGCTGCTAATGGTGATGAAAAAAAATTACAGAACGGTCAGATAAAAGCTGGAGCGGTTTCAACGTAGCGAATAACGAGCGCATTTGCTCAGCTATAGATGCAGGCCCGATTTCGACAGATTAGACGGATTGTGCTTAAATTTCTTTTTTATTTTTGGGATAAAATCACACCGCACAATAAATTACAGTTTCTCTTTTAGCTATTGATTATGAAGTATGTATGCACTAAAACGCTTCTTCCTTATTCCTTCTACCTAGCCTTTATTTTTCCAATAGCCATTGCCATCCATGTTCGTGGCAACCGGAACAAACGGCGTAATGTGGTCTACGAGGTACGGGCGGAGAACACCGCCAACTTCCATATTCCGGGCTGCTATTAGGTATTTGTTTTAAGAAAATCGAAAAGAAGTAAAATAGTTCGCCATCTAGTTCAAACGAGGTTGTACTACGGAAGCTATATTGACTGATCGAATACTCATAGACTTTTTTTGTAAATAAGTACACATGAGAGATAGAAAACACTCAACTCCGATACAAATATTTGTAGACCATACACATCCGAGCTTCGAACCCGACACCTCAACACAGATAAAGAAAGGAAACGTAGCTGTGTGACACAAGGATGTGTGTATTTGTGTATGTTTTTTTTCAAAATATTTACAGTTCACTTGTCAAAATAATTGTTTTATACCATTGCAAGAAACCATTTGCACAAACTGCTGTTGATATTTAAACTTTCAATTGACAGCTAAAGTTGACTAACTCTGCGTGTTAAATCAACATCATTTAGGAAATAAATGAAACGCTTAATGGATGTTAAACGAGTCTCGCGATAGTCGACTACAATTTAGCACCCTGACTGAAGAAGAGAGAAAACTGTTCCTATTTCCTTTCAATTACAAAATAAAACCTGAAGTTTTATTGTTTTGTAAGACGAAGGCGAAAGTTCTTTTTTATGTACGAACTTAATTAAAACACATAAAATCTATGAAGGGTTAGCTCCTTAGGTCTAGGATTGTCTTGCGTCAAACATTCTTTCCAAGTTTGTTTATCGGTCAATTTGTTAGAATTGTTTAGATTGTATTTCATTAAAGTGGATGCAAATCTGGCCTTATTTATTTACTTGTGTGATTGATTACATTTGAAAAGTAAACCATTTATATGTTAAATAAATCGTTTACACCGAAAATTATACAATAAAAGCGCCCTTACACCGATGATTTACACTAATAAGATGTTTAAGCATTATGATTGTGGGTTATGTAATTTAAAAAGAGTATCTGGTCTCAACAAAATAAAAACTGATCTTAAGTTCAGCGTCATTTAAATTGTATACAATTTAGTGTATTTTTTCCTTAAAAATCTGTTTCATAAATTAAGAGTTATGCTGCCCTACAAATTTATCTTTTATATAACAGTGACCAACACATGCATTTTAAATTTGTAGTCAACTTCAACCTCTTAGATCAAGCATAATAACATGAACACAACAAGTAATATTTACTTTACCCAAGTCTTTATTATATTACAAAAGCAATTAAAATGTTACAGGAGATTTGAGATACAGCTAACATTAATTGGTAGCGTAATGTCTAGTACATATGCGGTGCTTTAATGAACTATAGTTGCTATGGTTATAGTTACATATTTAAATATCGGTACTAGACGAAAAGAAAGGAAAGGAAAGAATGGAAAAGGTTGGAGGAGGCCTTTGTCGATTGCCTCTTCACGGGGGTGGTCCGGTCGATGGCGCTGTACGGCGCACCGGTGTGGGCGTCGGCTCTGACCGCCCAGAATAAGGCGCGCCTCTGGCGCCCTCAGAGGGTATTGGCGGTCAGAGCCATACGCGGATACCGCACGGTGTCGACCGAGGCGGCGTGCGCCTTGGCCGGAGCACCCCCGTGGGATTTGGAGGCGGAAGTGCTCGCCGAAGTTTATCGACGGGTGGCTGAATTCCGGGCGGAGAGTGGCATGCGCCCTCCGCCCGAAGAGGTACGCGAGTGGCGCGAAGCCGCCCGTCGAGCCACTATGGCTCGATGGTCGTCGCGGCTGGAGGCTCCACGTGCTGGCTTCGCCACCGTGGAGGCGCTCCAGCCCGTCATCCTCGAGTGGGCAGGGCGGCAGCACGGGACCCTTTCCTTCCGACTGACGCAGGTGCTTTCCGGGCACGGTTGCTTCGGGAAGTACCTGCACTCGGTCGCGCGGAGGGAATTGAGTCCCGCCTGCCACCACTGCGACTGCAGTGAGGACTCGGCCCAGCACACGCTGGCCGCGTGCCCCGCTTGGGCGCCGCAGCGTCGGGCCCTCACTGCAGTCATCGGAGGAGATCTCTCGCTGCCGGCCGTCGTACGCTCCATGGCCGGCGGCGAGAGCAGTTTTACCGCGGTCGCGACCTTCTGCGAGGAAGTCATCTCGCAGAAGGAGGCGGCGGAGAAGGCCCGGGAGGACGATCTCCACTCGGACCCGATCCGCCGCCGGCGAACCGGGCGGCGGAGGCGCGCCTACCAGCGCCTCATGCCGCCCTGAGTGTGGCCTCGGATGGGCGGGACGGGTTTTCCCCCCCATCCGCTTAGAGGCCACCCGCGAGGGGGGGCGACGTAATGCGTGTGCCGTACGTCGCCCACCTTGAGAGTTTTAATATCGGAGACGGAGCCCGCTTCAGTGCGGGCTGGCGCTGGGAGGGGTCCGGATGGCGTAAGAAAGCGGTTCCCGGAACCCTCCCGTCTCAGGCGCAGAGTGGCACACCGTGGTGGTTTAGTGGGTAGTCTGGCTGGTGTCAGTCAGGAGTCCCACACGAAGCGAACCCCCTGTACCCGCAGGGGGGAGCGAAGTGCGTAAAGGCATTCCACCACGCCAAAAAAAAAAAAAAAAAAGGCCTTTGTCGATTGGCAAACAGATCTAGGAAAGATAACCAAGCAACAGATGTTTAGTTTAAGTAGTTTATCTAGTTCTCTAAGAGTCCAATGTTATTATTTTATAAGAGAAACGCATTGCAATTAATTAAGACATCTGAATAAAAGGCTATATTATTATATTATTATTATTATTACTAGACGAAAGAGCACTATATTCTCCTAGAAATGTCTATTCCTTGGGTTTTTACGTAAGAATGCTCTTATGAATACCCTGTTTTACTTAGTATTTCCTGAAAGTTGGTAATTGCCAATCTCTTTGCAATTACTTGCTATTACTATGTATTGCTTTTTATATATCAACAATTATCCTTAAACCCATTTCCGAAACTACATAGGTACTTATATGAACTTTTAGAACTATCAGAAATCTCTTAGGCATTAGTAGCTTTTTGTTGCGTTTTCATATATGTTGCTTTAAAACTTACACATTGTTCAATTTAAAAAAAACAATTTGAGGTACAAAAATAACAGCGAAGACTTTCTTGTCACACAACAAAACGTGCTTAATACAGTGTTTAAAATATTAGACTTTCAGCACGTCTTCTTATAATCTTAAATATTTCAAATATTACATTTCTCAGTGCGCGTCATTATATATAATAAAGGAAGAAATGCTTTCCACGTGCGGAGCTAAGCTTGTTGTATTTTAAAATGTTTATTATGTTAGTACATCACAACATATTTTATACACATACACACACTTTTCTACAGTTTATCAAAGCATATTCATGTTAGAACAAAAACAGAAGTAATTAAATAAAATGATATGTTTGTTTGACACAAATTAGAATACGTTAACAGTGGATACATTATTGATAGGCATACGGTATTTATTTTACTAAAGATACATAGACTATTTAGAGAGTGGGAGAGCCACGTTTTGGCATGAACGGGCCGGCTTGACCGGAGTGAGTGAGAATAAACAAACAAACAAACAACAACCCATAATGTCCCACTGCTGGGCTCGGGTCTCCTCTCAGGAGAGGGTTAAGGCCATACGTCCCCACGCTGGCCAAGTGCGGGTTGGGGACTGGCAAGAATACGATGTGGCTACGTAAATCTTGCCGTTGGATGTTTTTACGCCGCCCGAAGGCCTCCAACTAAGCTGTTATCGTGTGAAGTGAGTGAGAATGCCGGAGCTTTATACCCCTGACCCCACACCCCATCCCCCAAAGACCGGCAACCCACTTGTAATACCTCCGGTGTCCATGGGCGGCGATAATCGCTTACCATCAGGCGATAGGTCTGATTGTTTGCCCCCTATTCCATAAAAAAATCTAGGTAAAACCTGTAGGTATCTTGGTTGACAGTGTTCAGTAGTTATTCATATTATTACAAAGACAATATGTAAGTATTCCTTGAATTACACAATATTAGTACAAATCAAAAGATCATCAAATTACGTTTAATTTAATAAAAAATATATAAAATGGGTCCAAATTATCTAAATCCTTGGGTCAGCATTAAATCAACGCTTAACGGCTTAGTCCCGGGGTGGCTGCTTGTTAGGATCCAATTGGCTCCCAGAGGGCAATGCTATTTTTGACCCGGAACTGGCTACATACGAATTTTCTTGCACAAGTGTTTATTCTAAATTACAATTTCGGCAATGTATTTCGCTAATCTGGTTCGTGCACTTCTTGTAACAGAATATTAAATACGTGTTTTTGACGTCATTAGGTATTGCATGTTATTGAAAATCATATATACCTAACTCAATTTTTAAATGTTTATAGTTAAAGTCGTAAAAGTATAAATTATATTTATGATGATGGTATTTTGGAGGACTTCAAAAAGAGGAACTTTTAAATTCGAATTAACTTGAAATAAGCCGGAACTTTTTTTTCTATAACATGTACGCAAAAAAGTTATTTCGTTGACATGAATAAAAAGGCAATCTTCCATTTGTAAGCATTAATTTTATTAATGTGTAACAATAAAATAGCTACGTAGAAACTTAATTGCGGTTAGTTCTAATCATATGATCCTATCGAGAAACATAACAACACAGAGGCTTCACTTAGCAAGAGTTGTTTAATCGATTAACCTCGAAGTGTTTCGGTAGTTGTAAGCCAAAACAGGAGCCAGCTGGAAACCAGTGGTGTGCCTTAGTACAGCGTAAACGGAACCTTTACTGCTCTATGCAATGATTATTAAGCGATTCTTTTGATGTACCTTTTATGTGTTATGTTGTAACAAAAAAAAATAAGCTGAGACTTTAAGCTGTGCATCCGAGTTTACGGAATCGTTTATAGAAAATCCATTTTGACAATCTCTTTAGCCTTTAAGACAGTAAAACTTCGTAAAAATACAATAATAAAACTTACATTTCACGTCACAAGAACAGTTTTTAACAGAGCGCTGCTTTACATAGGCCTTTTCTTTGGAAAGGAGGTTTTAATTTTCTTTTAATAAGTGTAATTCTCTCTAAAATATTGCTTCCATTAGAGGAGCTGCGTCTTCTGTACTAATTATCAAAGTATGTGTATATATAAAATTTGAAAGTAGATTTTTTTCTAAATCAATTCGAGTTTAATTCTTAAATTCATTCCGCGAATTGAATGAAATGAAGTGTCACTGTACTCCCACTGTTTTAAAATGTATTAGTAAATTCATTTTAAAGTCATTTATGTATTCACGTGAAAATTATGTTCAACAAATCATTCACAACACGGATTAAAATGTTTGTTGTGATATTTAATAGATAACTAGCCTTTGCCTGGGACTCTGCCTGCGTGTAAGTCGTTCACACGGTAAAGAGTACCGTATGTTCATACTCAAAAATCAAATGTCTTCATGCAAAATTAAATGGATATCGCACTACATTAATTTAACCGTCAAAGCATAACGTAAAGACATATATAGACAGAGTTACTTTTGAATTCATAATGAAATAATCAAGTTAAAAAAACATATCATTGTTGAGGGTATTAACAAAACGTCAAATATCCTTTATCATTGCACGTCGTAGCAAGCATATAACCGATTTCAGAGTTGACATTTACCCAATTGTTGTTTGAAAGATAAAAAATTGCTTTTATGTGGCCATATTTAATCAGTTTCAGTTTGAATCACTCGTCCCCAATTAATCTAATCTGAATTCGTTGTCTTGTTTACATTTTATTTACGCTACACAATTGAATTCTTTAAATGAACAAATAAAATGCGATTACCATACCATAATACCATTGTATTATGTGTTCTTTATTTTTATTTCATCACTCCTACAATATATCTCTATTGTAGTAGGTTTTATAATCACAGGAGAGACGTCAGTACGTTTTATTACGTCGGTGAGTAGTGGTAGGGTATGCGACCTCTGTGCTTGAGGTCTCGGGTTCAAATCCTCAGGCGGATCAAGTGTTTTTATGATCTACAAATATTTGTTTCGGAGTTTGAGAGTTTTCTATGTATAATATGTATATATTTACAAAAAAAGTATATACGAATTCTATCGGTTATTAGCTTTCTTGATATAAGCCCTGCTTAGTTTGAAAATAATTTGACGTTGTGTGTTAGATGTCCGAAATATTAATAACTATTTGTATACTAGTCTAACGGTTAGTGACCCTAATTGCCAAACCGCAGATCGTCGATTCGATTCATGGTCAGGACAAATAATTGTGTTATAAAGATGATCATTGCCCTGTGTCTGGATGAAAGTTATTAATAATATATACATAAATATATAAAAATATTTGAGAATGCTTTATTATCAGTCTGATTACAATAGCACAGACTCGTTTAATCCGTCTGGTCTCAAACTTAAGAAGTACTATGGTTACCTGTACTCTATTGTGGGACTGTAACCAAACTACTGCATCATAAAAAATGTCTAATAATTGACAAACTTTATTGAAATATTTTACTTTAATAGAACAATTAAAACCAGCTCTAGACAATTACTTTCAACAGTACAATTAAACTAGGTATTCAAGTAGATTACGATCCACAAACACACGCAGCTATTTTAGCAATCAGATCAAGACGCGGCAATAAGCAATAAGGACGGAATCAGATGGATGCGGCTCCGATTTGCGGAACACGACGATTGAGAGACTCAATTATTGGATTAAAGCCATTTAACCTGCATAGGCGAGAGATGTAAGGCGCTGACACTCATTGGTCCCACTTCTAGGAATGTACTTCAGTTTGCTGGCTTGTAGTTGAAGGGATGTTGGCATTTATATGTTTGATTAACTTGTTAATGGTAAATGGACGACCATTTACAAGTATGTTTAGTGACTTTAAGGTATATTTTAGACAGCTAAAATCTGTTGTTGTAAAAATAAATTAAATTTATAAAGCTATGGTTACTGAAGATTCTAATACTCGACTGCGAAAGAAGGAGGGTTTTTTTAGAGTGTATGTATGTAGGTATGTATGTATATTTCTTTGGCACGTCCTAGAGCCTTAACTGCTTGTCTTATTTTTATGTAAGTGGTGTCAATAGCTTAGTCTTAGTAGTAAGAATCACTGGGTACATCAAAATAATATTAAAAAAGGATCAAAAAGAAATCTCAAAAAAAATGTTTTTAAATACATCGAGTGTGATATCACAATAAAGAATTTTTAATGGTGATTACAAATATAATTAAGTTATATATAACTTATATGTTTTATTAAAAAAAATGAACTTAATAAAGCTGACAGATAGGGATGCAGTCGGATTTTATTAAATAATTTACTTTCTTTAGAAGTCAACCTAAAAATCCATTTCGTCAATAAATTTAAATTAAAAATAGCAATTTTATATTCATATTCATTTATTACTAGCTCGATCGCCTCGAGCAAACAAACACACAGACAAAAAAATGCTTGTATAAATTTTCTATAAGCATTTAATTTTAAATAACAAACAGACACAATAGGTTTATAACTCACTATCATATTTGTTCAGTCATTATGACTGAACTATTACGGCTCACTTTATGGCAACTAGAAAAGTAAAATAAAGTTTTAGTTTCATAATAATTTTATATAAAATAAAGGTTTATAAATATACTAAACAGAATACCACCCACTATCTCGGGTACTAGAAGCCGGAGAACCCTCGGAAGTACGTACGTACCTCGGGCCATCTACTCCGCAACATAGCCGCAATCATGTTCTCGAGCGAGAGAACCCAAATTCTGATGGCCACCACGAGATCAAGCCTCGGCTAGTCCCACGTCAGACATTCTGCCAGCGTGTGGAATGCCGTGTCCACAGTCTGGCCATCGCAGTGGTGGNAGAAGTCAACCTAAAAATCCATTTCGTCAATAAATTTAATTAAAAATAGCAATTTTATATTCATATTTATTTATTACTAGCTCGATCGCCTCGAGCAAACAAACACACAGACAAAAAAATGCTTGTATAAATTTTCTATAAGCATTTAATTTTAAATAACAAACAGACACAATAGGTTTATAACTCAGTATCATATTTGTTGGAATCAGTCATTATGACTGAACTATTACGGCTCACTTTATGGCAACTAGAAAAGTAAAATAAAGTTTTAGTTTCATAATAATTTTATATAAAATAAAGGTTTATAAATATACTATACAGAATACCGCCCACTATCTCGGGTACTAGAAGCCGGAGAACCATCGCAAGGAAATCCCTGGAACCCCGACGTACCTCGGGCCATCTACTCCGCAACATAGCCGCAATCATGTTCTCGAGCGAGAGAACCCATATCTTGATGGCCACCACGAGATCAAGCGGCTAGTCCCACGCCAGACATTCTGCCAGCGTGTGGAATGCCGTGTCCACAGTCTTGCCATCGCAGTGGTGGTAATCAGGCGTTGGCTCCTTGCGGATCAGACACAGGTGATCACCTATGTCAGCCGGTATGAGAGGCTCCCGCGAGGCCTCTCGAGCTTCCATAACTGGTCTTATCGCAGCAATAACGGGGGGCCCAGCGCTCGGTTGCCCAAGTCGTTCCTTCCATTGTTCACGGCTCCACCTGAGTGTATGTCAGATATTGTGGACTCACAATGCGGTTTATAATTGTTTTTGCTTGTTCGGTTGCAGTATACGCTTCGGAGTTTAGCTGTTTTTTATGGATAATGTATATGTATTTACAAAAAAAGCTATTTAGCTTCCATACTACGAAATTTCAATTTTTTGAGAGAGAGAAAAAGTTTGAGGCTAGATGACGTATTGTTAATAAATTGACAGACAAACAGAAGCAATTGAAATAAGAAAAAGAAGAAATTGAAATGTAGAAAGTATGTAATATCATAATATTTGGTAGGTATCTGTTAATCTACTATTTGTTAGTCTATTGTTAAAAAAAATGCAAAGAAAAAGGTTAAGCACTTTAAACATTTTATAAAAGAAATTTGACCAAAACAGTGATTGATTGCGTTATTTAGTTATTGGAACTTTANGAAATTTGACCAAAACAGTGATTGATTGCGTTATTTAGTTATTGGAACTTAATAATATTCTTCTTTTGCTTGTGATTTATTTTAACAAACTTCAAAGTCTCTCATAAACTTTTTAACTGAAACGCTACCTTATACCTCGAAGCAATAAGGCCTTCAAGTAAGTTTACTTGCTCAAAAAATAACAATTATTGTCTATGGCCTCGCAAAACTTAGACTTAAAAACATAAAGGAACCTACTTGAATCTCCATTGTGGAAGGAAAGCTATCATGAAAAGTTTATTAAAAATAATTTGTTTTAAAACTTCGCCGCTTAGTCGGAGCATTATCTAAGGAGCTTTGTCCCAAGGTGCTTTCACGACTAGGGTCAAGGTGAATCGATCGATGCGGGTGCACTTTGTGTTGTAATCCTCCCTCAGTTCTTACGGTCCTTCG
This sequence comes from Hyphantria cunea, assembly GCA_003709505.1. Lineage (NCBI taxonomy): Eukaryota > Metazoa > Arthropoda > Insecta > Lepidoptera > Erebidae > Hyphantria > Hyphantria cunea. Next base: position 139,391 of record PKRV01003875.1, read on the forward strand.
TTTAATTTAAAAAAAACATTTCGCTAAAGGAATGAACAAGTATTAAAGTGAACTTGTTTTTTAGTTTGTCGTGTGGCGTTTATAAAAGGAAATTGAAGGAAGCCTAAATTTCTTTATGTAATTAAATTTTTCAATAAAGACCCTTCTTTAGAAAGTGTTACTATATTTCGTATTACACACCGCTGATGTTAAAATTAAATGAAAAATGCAGAAGTGCCCCGTTCTCATCAATGGGCCTCCTAAAAATTCAAAGGTAGGAACGGTATGTACGTGCATATAAAATTAAACTAGTAAAGATTTTAGTCAGTTATAATAACAGGCATGCTAATGTCATTACAAAAAGCACCGTATTCATTGGAGCAAGGAACGTCTGCGTAAGCTCTAAGGGGTTGTCTGCATGAGCGCCTCACTGCGACCAATCCACGCGTGAAATGAAAAGCGTTCATGTAACTTTTGCATATTCCTATATTATGTGTCCATGAAATTACCCTTACTTGAACTTGATTACTGGGTAATTACCTTTTAGTCTATTTTTAGGTTTGAAGTTGTGGATTTTACTATATTTTGATTGCGGTGGTAATTAGATCATTTGATACTATTAAACAGATAAAATTACTTCAATATCAAAGTCAGCGTCAGAGACAATTCGCATAACTAATGATTTTTATTCGGTGTTTCTTAGATAGCCTATTTATTTTCTTCCTCTGTGTTTTGGGTCCCATCATGTGGAATAATTAAGAGTCAAAAGGCTGCGGATTTTTGTTTTTTTTTTTTATGATAATAATGCTTCCGGAATTCAATTACGATTTTAAGTGATGTAGGTTTAGAATAGCGATGTGTAAATAATACAAGAATATTTTCGGACATCACACAATGCCATCTAGTCCCAAACTAAGCAAAGCTTTGTAAAAACGTACATATTATAAGTAAAAAATACCGAAACTCCAAAACAAATATTTTCAGTTCACATAAATATTTGGCCCGACTGAATCGAACCCGAGACCTCAAACACAGCAGTCGCGTACGCTTCAACAAGGCCAACGAAGCAGTCAAATAAAAAGCTAGCTTATATAATAGCTTACTATAATATTAAAAACCTGTCCATCTATTGGGTAAGTTTAGGTTCTTGAGTAATCAGTATAGGTACTATGTATATTATAGACTAGCCAACCCTTGTTCACTTTGTTGAGCGTTAACCACCCGCTATTTTTCGACTTCGTTTACAAATTCTATTATTTTTACCTGAAATTTTTGTTCAATCATAATTTCAGGTAAAAATATGGCCTATGTCACTCCTGAATAGTGCCACTTTCTGTAAGTTAAAGAATTTCCAGGATCGGATCAGTAATTCCGAAGATTACTTCCTACAACCATACAAACAAAGTTAGAAACTTTACTTCTTTATAATATTAGTATAAATACATTCTGTTAGTATAATAGCATATATTAACAAAATAACCATACTCATTATGTATACATATATGTAAACAACTCTAGCATAGTCTACTGCATTAAGTCTCAATAGTCTCACCAAGTTATAAACTACCAGCTAAGATATAAAAGTAAAAGCGATCGAAACGCTTTTTGTTGAAGATCTTTGCTAAGCTTATATGACGTAGCTTCTTACAATTGCTACTAGCTCACAAAGATACTTTAGCCAATATCCCGATTTTATCAAAGAAATCCTTTAACAAAAACCCGCTACTTAGACAAGGGGTATGCGAGTATTACTGCTTTCGAGATGCAGGATTTGCGGAGTAAGAACTGAAATCTTGAAGACAGACTGGCAGTCTAAGCTAATACGATCCTCCTACTTAGAAGGTTCTTAAAGTTGATAAATTGTTTTTGCCTGGTAATTATAGAAAAGCGTTCGTTATTTTAAGCTTCGTTGAAATATCAGAGTAAAATTGAAACAACTTACTGTGAAAGTACGTATCGGATAGTTGATGGAAGGATTGCCTATTTTATTTTTGATTTATTACAACTGCTACGGAAAAGCCTTTTCGCATCTATATCGTATCGAATAAAACATGTAAACGCAAGCTGAATGTCAGTAACTCTTATGTGGTTGAAGTTTTTTGCACATAGGTTTCTGTATCATTTCTTTTTTTTTACTATTCTCGCATTGGGAATGTATGTTGGGAGGACGAGGACTTTACAAACATACAATAAACAGATACAAAGAGCACTCAGACTCAAAATAATATTATGTGGATCA
>PKRV01003891.1:0-17328 GCA_003709505.1 Hyphantria cunea
GGCGTAAGAAAGCGGTCCCTGGATCCCTCCCTTCTCAGGCGCAGAGTGGCACACCGTGGTGGTTTAGTGGGTAGTCTGGCTGTTGTCAGCCAGGAGTCCCACACGAAGCGAACCCCCTGTACCCGCAGGCGGGGAGCGAAGTGCGTAAATAGATTCCACCACGTCAAAAAAAAAAAAAGGTACTAAATGAGTTTCAATACCTCTATCTATAGATAGAGGTATTGAAACTCATTTACTCATTTACTAAATGAGTTTCAATACCTCTATCTATAGATAGAGGTATTGAAACTCATTTAGTTAGAGATCAATATATTGAATCTCCACCATTGTCATTAATTCCCGTCATTGTTATAACATTCAACAAGGTCGAGCCCTGCGGTAACAGGAATAGAAATGGTGCCTCGAACCTTGAAAGACGGAGTCCTTCAAGGTTCGAGGCGGCCTATCGCGGCGCCTCGTGACACGACAACGATAAATGTACGTTATCTGTTACAAGGAACATATGTCTGCTCAATCTCTCATCCGCGACTCGTGAACACTTATGTGATTAATCTTGGGCACTGTAATAATTTCTCACTGTGTAACACTTCACATTAATACTTCTACGAAAACCTTTTGTTATTTGTAAACGTAGTTTACAAGATCATAATATATGTAGTGACTTAGGACACCTATTTGTGTTGTATAACTTTTATTATTATATTCTTATTCTCATTCCTATTATGTATTCAAACTTTCTGTAGCAATATTATATACTATTAAATAATAAATTATTTATACATATTATAAAGGGTACAAACGTACAAACAGATTTTCTATTGAAGGTATTTGTTTACGTTTTGTCAGCCGGCCATAGCGCCGTTGTAGCTAAGACGAACCCTGCGAGTGTGGGCGAGACGGCACTATCCTAGAGTTGCGCTCGCGCGTACACGTTGCGAAACGGCCCATGGATATAAGGACAAGCAGTACCGTCCCGGTGCTAACTCGAACACAATATTCTCGCCGCGCTAGTGACATTAAATTTTATATATATCTATCATTTTAATAATACTGTTCTCCTTCTTGTTATAGTGTAATATTTCTGTATGTGTAAATTCTTAATAAACTTTCATTCCTACTCTTCTGTACTGTGTACTATTTATTTCAATACACCTACATATTCATAATACTACATATATATTTTCAATGAAACCGACGTCGATAAAAAACCAAGAATCAATTTGTTTTAATTTAAAACCACAACGATAAACACAGTGACCTCAACTTTTCTGCATCACAATACTTAAAAACACTAAAACACACAGCATCAGATTCTCTTATTTCTTGTATTTATATTTATTTCTTTATCTATTTCATATTAGCAGCTGGTATATAGTTAACTTTCACCAGATACCAGTTGTGTGTTGCAGCGGCACGGTTGTTCCATATAGTGATACGGTGAAAAACTTGGGAATCTGTATAGATAAGTACTTACCCTGGAACTTTCAGATAGGCGAGGTAAGTCGCAAACTATTTGCTGCAGCAGGATCTCTGCGAAGGCTACGGAATTTCCTGCCAACTAATACTAAAGTTGCGCTCGCACAATCACTTCTACTCCCCATCCTTGACTATGGCGATGTCGGCTATCTGGACCTCACCGAAGACCAATTGAACAAACTTGAGCGACTTCAAACTTATGCATTAGATTCATATTTGGATTGCGTAAATATGATCGTATCTCAGAGTTTCGTTCTAAACTCAAGTGGCTACCAATACGCTTTCGCCGGAATCTGCATATTCTTACTCTTTTATAGTGTTCTGTTTCATCCTCACACACCCCCTTATCTCAAAGAACGTTTTCAATTCTTAAAAAGTACACATTGCAGAGATCTGAGGTCATCGGAGAATCTAAAACTAAAAATGCCAGCACATACCACTCAGTTTGCAGATAAGTCTTTTACTGTGCAAGCGGTAAGGCTTTGGAACAACTTGCCAGATAATATCCGACGAGCAAAAACCTTGCATATGTTCAAAAAGCTGGTGAAGGATTACTACTTATTATTGTGAATATTTTTGTTTTAATTTTATGTTTTATTTGTACTAGTCTGTATGTGTATGCATACATATATATATTTCAGTGTGTATATGTATTTGTGTAGGTATAAGTATGTTTGTGTAATATGAATAGTGTCTGACATTTGTGTATAGATCGCTACTATTTCTTTTGCATTTTTTTTTCTTTTTCTTTTATTTTTTATATGTTTTGTGTGTTGCCTGTATGTAAACTACCCCTAAATTTTAAATTTTAAAATTTTTGAAACACATTTCCGTGTTATGGTTGTCTGGAATAAATCGCCGAGAGCGATAAGACCGCCAATTGTTATACATATTGTGTGATTGTTCCTGTTGTACCATTTCGTACTATGTATATACAATAAAGATAAATAAATAAAATAATTATGTAACATCCTATAAAGAATAATGGACTTTGCGTTCAGAGTTATCTTTTTATTAGAAATTAAATAAACCTGTTGAGACAGTCTCTCTAGAAATGGATTATTACAGGCTGTTTATGATTAGAAATTCAAAGTTATTGAGCTGTTTGTGCCCAGATCTCAATGAGTGTACGATAGTAATACTTTTTGTCAGTCCAGCATTATCAATTTCCATTTCAAGAAAATAATATTCAAGGAATTTGAATTTTAGCTTTTTTAACAATAAACAATAGCCGTAACATTTTTTCTTGATATTCTGTGTTTGAATAATAATTGTTATGGAACCTCATCCTTTTTATATATTAAATTAACTTCGTATATTTCTATGTAGTTTTTGAAAACATATTTAGTGTTTTGTTTCTCACCTGCTACTTCTGTTAGTAAATTATTGACTGGTTTCAAAACACTGTTTGTATGCTTGAGACCCGAGGTGTAAGAATTATTTTTTTAAAAAGAACACTCAGGTACTTAGCACACCCTTACTTTCACTTCTTATTTGCTGGAGGCATTCTCATTTAATACACGAAGAAAATTTAATTTGAATAAATGGTTCACAATTATAATTTGATTTCGTTTTAGTAGGTACAACTGAATACGATGATTTGATCCACATGTCACACTAATGTGTATAAAATCAGATTGTTGTTTAATTTATTTATATTAAGCTCTCTGTATTAAAGCGTGCATAAAAGTAAGAGGTTAGCCAATGTACTAAACCAATAGGTATATATAATAAGAAGACATAATATATAAAATTACATCAACACTAAGTTGTTGTAAATTAGTGTACGTCGGATTGTAACGGACACAGGTCAGCTGGTAAACCTGAGCAAAACTAAATTTTGAATGAAAATTTATGGCTCCACGAGGTACATAGTGACTAAAAAACTGAATAAAAAATCAATTTAGTCCATTGGTAAGAAAGAAACAACACAGAATAACAATAATAAGATCTCGAATAACAACAGACGCGTGTCTTGAGAAAGTAAAAAGGCGTAAAGGCAAAATTGAATGTTGGAGATTACGCGACTTATAATTTGACTAGCAATAAAATTTTGCGTCAAGCATTTAATTCATTTTGTTCGTCTTGATTTTATATTTTATATAATTTTATTTTACCTTAAGTCCAAGATCAGAGAGGCGTGAGAGGAGAGGAGAGGGCCTCTATCAAACGGTGGACTGCGATATGCTGTTGAGGATAGTGAAGATTTAATTTTAAGTTAATAATTTATTTACTTCATTAATTAATTTCATGTTAAGTTTTTTATAAGGTAAAGTATTTTCCTTGGCTTTTAAGATTTAAGCATTCCAATATAATCTACTTTAGAAATATCAAATTTCTAATAACATTTTAATAACTTATACCAGTAGGACTCCATGAGAGAAATCACTTTTAGAAATTATAAATTACGTTCTAAAGGATATATAAAGAGTAAAAATGAAAGAAAAACATTGCAATAAGAAACTAAATGATTGAGTATATGATGAAATGTACTATATACATTTCCTGTTATATTCATATTATGCGTCTAAGACCTCTGATGTTAGGAGTACTCATAATAGGCTTATGTTAATCGGTATAATACGGACGGTTGTAATAGCTTTTTATTTAATTAACTAATGGTCTAACAGTTCAACACACACTCCAGATAATGAAGTGCGTACCGATAATCTGAATATAATATTACACAAGCCACAAGCACATATTCCAACGAATATCGGACATATCAAATTCAATTTTTATCGAATTGTAAACCCGCCCGGTTCGACCCGACCGCTACACAAAAGCTGAGCCACAAGGTATGTAAATTGCTCACGTATGTCCACTTGCAGTCCCGGGACGCAACGTAAACGGTCATTCCGAATGACAATGGTTAAATTAGCAAGTCAAATGAACCCACCGCAGAACCACAATGAATAGACGATGAGACTTTAAATAAGGCTGTCATTTTCATTCGTACTTTTACATCATAATAAAAGCTATGAATACTATATTATTATATAATCCTAGGGTAACGACAAAAAAAACATCCATTTTATTTAATTTTCGAACTCAATTTTTCAGAACTAAAAATAAGTTAAGATAAAATTCTTACGGTTTCCAATATCTAACTTATTATTTTTAATTAACAGGAGATACATTTGGACTTCTTCAGTGGAAACTTAATTCTTGAAACAGTTTGGTAATACCAATGTTTTATATCAAACATTAGGGTATTTAAATCTTTATCATAATCAAGAACGATAAATGGAGAACTTGGTATATTCTTCCTATATCAATACTTGTGACAATTTAATAGTACGACGCGACACAATCTCACACACACGTACAAAAGATATAAAGGGAGAGAGAATAATAAATGACGTCATTCATGCACTTACAGTTATGAAAGGGCAAGAGGCTTGGCTGCTATTGACACGCTCCCGCGAAAAAGCCCCTGTCAAATGAAATTACTATGAAAAAAGTATTTATTCATGATAAGCAAGTTGAAGGCAACCCCTGAGGCAGACATATTTCATAAAGCGGCGCCTTCCTAAATGAAATCGTTTAATGGCTTCGTTTTGTGTAATAAATCGCTTCAACGTCTTTGCTTCTGTGATCGTTTCTTTATGAATTTTGTGTTTATCACTGAACATCTATATCAGTTTCATATTATTGACCTACTTAAAATGATTTTATTTGAACATATTGAACACTCATAATTATCCATCCAGTGATCTCTGCGACATGTAGGTATACTACCACCAACCAGTTTGAAAATATTCTAAAGGAACTACAAAATAACCGCCTGATCATCCTTGTGCAAAATTTATACCGGGATACTAAAATATTTTTCTGTTTATAGGGTTAGTCTGTCAGCGAACATCGTTACGGCACCACCCTGTATATATGTGGTGATACATAATCCTTACACATCGTGTGATGAACAGCAGTTTAGTTGCGATATTGTGTAAATTGTCTCGTCACCCGTATTTCTCGGTATACATTGTCATTTTGAATAAATGTGTCTAAATAAATTGCCACTCTAACTAAATAAATACTTTGGTAGTTAAATATTATCAAGTTATGTAAATAAAAAGCCCTGTAATATATGGAAGTTGTTACACACGTAACATACAGCCAGGTCAAATATTTTCTTTTACATTTTTATGTATTTTTATATCCGATATTGATGAATGAGAACTTTTTTATTTGAAAACTTTTACTTTCACAAGTAACAGGCAATTAAATGGAAGATGAAATGTTGAATTTTTACGAGGAATAACTTATTACACTGTTTCGAATAAGGTTTAAACATAATTTACGAAGGACCTAGTGATGCCCTTTATTTATAAATGTAATGGCTAAGGCGATTTGCGCAGTGGGTTCGAACCCCACCCATCATGCTACTAAGCAACGTAATCTTAATCCTTTTTGCCAAAAGTGTTTACGGTGGGGAATGCCTAAGAACCAAGAAAATCTTAACAATTCTTAAATTCATCATAGAAATTTTTATTTTTTGTTAAACCTGAAGAAAAAGATAACTACTAAGAGTTTGATAGTTACTGATTAAATAACAGTACAGTTCATCATGATCCAGGCACATTGAAATCGGTGATACTTTTTAAAAGTGAATTATTTCATACAAAATTGGTTGTAATTTTAATATGTCTGTGGAGGGACGGGTCACAAAACAAAAGGGGCATCCTCCGACCAGGCGTGGTGATCATGCTTAGCGGGCCACTGTCCAACCTTTGGTGTTGGGAAGTTGTATATATGTTAATCGGCGCGAGAACTTCTATTGCGCGATACAGGATTGGCAGCTTCTTCGTACACGACGTTACTCCGTAGTACATCTTGGGTAGATGACATTGTCATATGTTTTTGTTAGCACTGTATGTGGAAGTCGCCAAACGTCAATTACATTGTACTTATATTAATATTATAAATGTAAAATATCAAACATTGTATTCAGTTCTAATGTTATTTAGCAAAAGAATCGGATGTAAAATATTATAAACTAGCTAACCCAGAAAACTTCTTACCGCCATATTCATTTTTGTAAAAAAAAACTGAATTACCGAAAAACTTATTTTAGTAGGCCCGTGGAAACTTATGATCCGAGTTCTCCTAAGACCGGCCGCCGGGGTGGCTTTTAGTGGAATCACCACTTCGGCTCCTCAGACCCCGAGGAGCCGAAGATCCGAAGGGATTTTCCACCCCATCAACTACAAAAAAGAACAAAAAAGGCCCGTGTTAACTTATCGCAGGGCCGCAGTGTATGCGCCTGAGCTAACTAAGAAAATATAGTACCTCCGGTTTTCTTTTCTTTTTTCTATACAAACCTTGACAATAACAAACACCTAAAAATAGAATTATCTAATTTGGTACAGTCGATCGCAAGTTTTTGTGCATAGTACATACATTTTTGTGATTCATTTTTTTTTTTAAAGAATAAGCTAGGTATAGTATATAATAACTAAAATACACACAACATTCGGGTATTAACAAACAACACATCTTCAGGCTTAAGGAATTAAAGCGTGTTAAACGTTCCATAATGGATTTAAAACGTTTACAAATAAGTCATAATTTCAAGACTCAGCGCTAGTAAAACTTTTTACTACCATTTAAGTTAGCAGCATATTTGTTTGGAAACTAAGACAATCTACTTAACTAAATTCTACAAGAAATCAAACAATGAAACAAAGAATTTTATTTTAACTATTGAGTTAATCACTAAAATTGCACACACGTGTTTTCCGTAATCCATGTTCGTAATAATAATAGTATAACTTATGTAAATAACACTCGTATGAGACATAGAATAGTTAAAGATAAACGATTTGATTTTTGCCTCAATCATAACTCTAGTAGTTATTTACTAATTTCCTAATATTCACAGTCAAACCGTAAGCTACGCCATAATGCCATCGATATCAACAATCATTAAACTTCGTTAAACTAAGCTGCAAATCTGGAAGATTATATTCTGATGGTTGCTGTATAATATACTTGACCCAGTTAAAGTTACCGTGGAATGGGGGCATCAGCTTGCGACTTTACGTGGTCGTCTCATCAATCCCTGGCTTACGCAGGATATATTTGAACAAGTAAATAATAGCATAGCCCTTAGATTATTGTAACTCATGAAGTTTAAACGAATGGTGGCAATAAGTTTGTTTGAAAAGTCTGTAAATCCCTATTAGTGGGAACTTACCAGTCGGATACTCGTCAATCACTAAAGCTTATTCTCAGTGACAGGTTTCCTTAAAAGTTTTCCTTAACGTAAATATATATGCCGAAAGTAACTTTGCAAATTATGTTATGGCATAATGAGATAAATATTAACATGCTTAGGAAATATTTACATAGTAAAAGGACATATTGAAACACTTGCACGTATAAATAATAAAATTGATATAAATTTAAAAATGTGACGGGTTTTGCCGAATGTTTACAAGCACAGAGTGCACATTTTTTCCACCTTAGATGCTTAAATAAGAGAGCTAACAAAAGCTGCGGTCTTCCTCTGTGAGGATGTTACGCTCCGGAAGAAGAGAACACAGGTTGCTAGCTCCCTAATCGCCGCCTAAGGTTCGCAACGGGCATATTTTGTAATGATGTGACCATTGCAAACGACCCTAGACAGGGGACACGAACCTGGTGCGGCCCTGGAGAAGTTGTCTAGGGCCTACCGAGGCACAGGTAGGAAGTGTACCCCAAGAAAAAATTAAACGTAATTTTATTTTAGTACTTTGTTAACGTGTTAAATACAGATATCCATTCAAAGTTTCATATTTATAGCACTAACCGTTTAAGCCGAGGACGAACGAGCGACCAAAACTATGAGCTTTCCGAGATGTGAACTACGGAACCCTAAAAAACCAGTCATTGCCATGCTTGTCAAACCACGCATAAAATGCGACGTGGCTGTATGAAGATTTATCGCTGTTCCGATTGCCTACTCATGTTTCAGAACATCAATATCACCAACAACCCAAATAGGATGTATCATTGCTCGTAAAGAATCGAATTTCAGCCTTATCATAAACTTAAAGCCGACCCCAAACGTACACACAGAAAAATATTCAGACACTTTATAGCTATTTTAGTATTTTCACCCGACTGCGAAAGAAGGAGGGTTATGTTTTACGATTGTATGATGTATGTACGGATATTTCTTTAGCACGCCGTAGAGCCTAAACGGCTTGTCTTATTTTTATGTGAGTGGTGTAATATATTCGTCTTAGTCGTGAGAGTGACACTGGTTATCAAAATAAAAAATATAAATTTAAGAACAAACTTTTCTTTCTATCTTTTCAGTTCTTCAATGAATTTAATAAAGATAGCAGATTGGCGGTATCTATTTTTTAGGTTTAATTTTTTTTTTTATTTATTCTATTCCACGGTATATCAAAGCATATCTTTTCTCTAAGACGATTATACATTTGAGACTTAAAGGGAGCAATAAGATAATAATGAAACGGTTTTATGAACCTCCCCTAGTAACTATCCGTAGCAGTGGGAATAAGAAATCCTCTTAGCACAACATTTAATATTGCTTTGTGACGAGAAGAGGTGATCGTCATAAGTCGTTCCATACAGCATGAGGTTAAAAATAAGTACATTCTTATCACATCAAAAGAGCATATATTGTGTACACACATATTTTAAGCATATAAAAATATATTCCGTATCACTTAGTGATTGAGTGATGTGATAGATTGAGTGATAATGAATGATGATAATGAATATCACTCAATCTTTTAACTTTTAAATGATTTACATAGAGTAAGTGACTTTAAACTCGAGGCAAGACAGTGCTGACCGGATATTTTTCTTGTATAAATTGAATTGATCTGGAGTCGGCTATTAAAATCTTGCACAATTGTTTTTGTGTCACTCACAAGCTGATTTGCATCAAGATCGTATTTAAGATTTTTAGAAACTAATTCTAGAATCTCTGATTCCGCAGTCATAATCAGTGTGAATATAATAACAGGACTGTGCCTAGTTAAATGATTTTTAGTGTTCCGTACCCAAATGGTAAAACTGTTATGAGTGGACCGACTGTCAGTCTGTCTGTCACCAGAGTGTATCTCATGAACCGTAATAAAAAGATTATTAAATTGTCAACAGCATTCTGTTGCCGTTATAACAACATTCTGTTGCCGTTATAACAACAAGTACTAAAAAACAGAATAAAATTTAAGGGGGCTTCCATACAACAAACGTAATTTTTTGCTCGTATTTGGGCGATAATGATAACAGCAACAGGTCTCGACAACTCAAATGTATAGATAATGGTACGGAACCCTTCCTGCGCGAGTCCAACTCGCACCTGGCCGATGTGTTTACTTTATTATAATTATTTTTAGGATTAGTATTAAACCTGACAAATGATTACTTTTCTTTAATTGGTAGAATGAAAAATTAATGATTGCGGGTTGGGAATCTTATTTCTAGCCTCGTGTTACTATTGTATCCAACGGTACATTTCTCTGTTATTTTATTAATGTTTGTCCTTTGCAAGTCACGTCAAGTAATAACACAAAAAGCGTTTAAAAGCAATGCCGAGATAGGATGCTTCGTTGGTTGTGACGTACGGAACCAAATGACCTCGACCCAGTGGCGCTCTATGGGTAGAGTAGCCAGATGGCCTATATTTGCCATGGCTCTCTCAGTATGATTAATTTATCTGTCTACTCCCGAAACGCAAAAAGAAATATAATTTTACTTATTACTCCGTATTTTACAGTTCATCTCAAAGGAAAAGTATTTTTAATTAATTGATTATTAAATTCCTATGAATGTGATTACCGTGTATGATGTTATTTATGTAATATAGTAGTTGGTTCTTAAATTCTCTCTTTATTAAATTATCTGATTTAGCAATCCAATCTACGCACCTTGTTGCGAGCTACGGAGATAAATATTTATCATCTTAAATCTTAGTTATGTTTAACATTTCCATTAAAGGATTTATTTTGTATGTTAAATTCTACTCTTTTTTAATTGTATTTTTGGCGATTTTTTTTCACTACAAAACCACTTGACGTGACTGCCTCGAAAACTTATTTAAAATCTTAAATACTATCATATATATCTTTCGTCTTGAAAATAATGATGACTATAATTTAATTTTTCGCAAATAACACATAAACATCTCTCATCAAATACAATTATCTTTTATTTGAAATAAGTAAGTTTCCTATTATTAATATTTATTAATAAACTTTTTAAATTCCAATAAAACATAAATACAGATTGTTACTATGCAAATGGGCACAGGACGATAAAAAATAAATAGTAAAAACAAATTTAGTCGTAAAATAAAAACTCTTTTAACCACAGACTAATTGTATTATATTTTATGCCAAGTTTTATATACACTGTGGTTCATAAAACTGGATATTACGTTTGATGAGTGGATTTGGGGATGCTAAAACTTTTATCAATCAGAGTTGTTTCAGTGTTACGAAGACGAAAGTGGGTACCTAAAGACGTGAATTCAGTCCTTTATGTGTCATTATTTGCGTCTGAAGAGGTACTTAACGCGTCTGTCAAACTCCCACTCGATATTTTATAAATATCAGTAAAACCACAAAGAAAAAATGTAGACGCATTACGACGTTCAAAATGTCATTAATGTCAATTATCGCGGTTATTCTTTAAGGCGATATTACTTTTTTTATTTGGATCGTTTTTTGTTTTTGCGAAAGACGGTCCCCATTTCATGTCATCCACATTTTTTATATTTTTTATCATTAATTCCATCACGACGAAGACTTGAAGACTCGAAGACTTAGAATTGAAGACTTAAAATACTTGACATTGGCAGAAATAGCTGATCCGGCTGATTGCCATATCATCAAAAGAAGAAGTACTTTTTTATTTATTTATTTATCAACCAATCGAGACAAACACGAAATGTTGAGTAAAGCTAAGTAAACCCCGTTTTCTTTACAATTGTTTCGAGTACAAGTGCTGATATTCACTAATTATTTAAAGTTTATACAGAAATTCTTTTTAAAATATTGAGAAAATCTTATCTACCTAAATTAAATAATATTATCTATTTACAGTTGTACCGCCTTTTTTGTAGTTCCAAGAACTTCTTTAGAAACCTTTTAAATTTTCAAAGAGGTATTTCTATAGGCATTCCTGTTACTTTTAATTAAAGTAAAAATTATAATATTACGGTGAAACGAACTAAAAAGAAATATAAGCCAGAACTAGATACCTTTATTTAGAAACCTAAAATGACAGCAATAAACATATTGCGAAGATATATGAATATTATGTGAATTTCTGAAATAGTACAGCTTTTCTTAATATTTTTTTAACTAATCATCATATTATATTATATCCTATTAATAATAAAATTATAAACGTGAAAGTTTGTGTGGATGTTTGTTACTCTTTCAGGTAAAAACTACTCTACGGATTTGGATGAAACTCTACAGCAATATAGCTTATACATATACATCAGAATAACACATACTATTTGCTACGATAATCGACATATACGGGCGGAGCCGCTATACTAACTACTAGCCGCATAAACTAGTAATATTACATATGCCACGCTTTTTACAAACGATCAATAAAAGATTTAGAGTTGCAGCGGAAATGTATAATACCTAGGTAACTGTGATGTGGTTTAAGTAAACACATGAGCTTTAATAGAGGTCTTGATTGGAAAAGTTTGAATTTTTTGCAGTCTGCTTATATATAAGCAGACTGCAAAAAATTCAAACTTTTAATATCCCTGGCTGCAACACAGTTTTTAACTATAGTTAAAAACTGTGTTGCAGCCAGGGATATTCCTGTTAGGGTTAATCTAATCGAAATAATATTTTATTAACACTTTTGTTTAATGGGTTAACCTACATTTCGGATTAACCTAAATAGATGTTACCGAATTAAAAATGTTAGCAGAAATAGTCTAATAAAAGCATAATTACGATTGACCTTAAATAAAGTAAAATTGTTTAACTGTCACGTAGCGTCACGTGGCAAAATGACCGAAATCCTGGATTAACTTTTATCATTTGGGTTGACAAAAACCTAAACCGTTTAATTTGGGTTAACCCTTATGTTTGTAGTTAAAGCAAATATGTATATATACATATACTTATTTTACCATTGCTAATTTAAGTGTTAACACTTTATCAATTAGGAGTGGCAAAATAATGTCAATCGAAAAACGAAATCGGCATATTATGCAGTCATACCTATTGTGCTTATAAATTAGATTTTAAACACGAAACTGTATATTGAATAGTATTTCACTAATGTCTTTTGAAAATATTTCCTCTTCTGGCTGTAGATGATTATATTACATCTGTGTCACACAAAAAAGTGATAATTTGTTATAAAATAAACACTACAGTACCTACTTACTGCCGGCATAAAATAAACGTATTTTAATATCGCCCTGCCTACCGCAAGCGACTCTGATGTCAAGTATTGTCAAGTTATTGACAGTTATGATTAATTAAATGTGTGATGTTAATGGCTGCAACCACGGATCGGAAAACCCGTGCATAACGGTATGCGTTATAAACTGTTGCCGAATCAGTTTGTAACCGTTTCAAAAGATTATTTACTGTTTCAGTTTAGTTTTAGTTGAAACAAATACATATACCTATTGTCTATCTATCTATCTCTATATGAAATATAAAGGCTGACTGCCATGGCTTTAATTAGAACAATTAAGAACTTCGTGAACGATTTTTATCTCAAAGACACATTTTCAATCTAATACAATTTCTGAGTAGTTTGATAAATATTTTCTCTAGGAAACTTTCCTAAAGAATTGTGTAGACAGCTGTCTTTCAATATATCAATCATGGTTAGCGATTGAAGAAGTTCCAAGGTCACCAAACCAATACCTGCCACGTCAGAATAACTCGGACTTTTCTCTAGTAGATACATGAAATTCCTTCGTAACTTGTCATTTATGTGCGGATAGGCTTATGAATGACAGCCTCTTATACTGGAATCGTATAAATATCATTTTTATTTTACATATTTGAATCTTACTTTCTTATTCCTAATGTGTCAGTTAAAAAGATAACTGCCACATTAGGAATAAATGTAATCCTTTTACGTACATCATTTTATGTGTCGCGTGAGACTATACAAATATACATGAAACATACACAACGAACACCCAGACTCAGAAAAACAATTTGTGGATCACACTAACTGTTGTCCCAAAACATTCATCGTAGTAGAAAGCAGAGCGGTGCGGCGACCGCCTATGACCTGTGAATCCATAGTGACCGATTCTCGACTGCAGTAAGTCGCACAGCCCCCCAGAAAACCAGACTGAAACAATTTATTGTGCTTTTTATAGAATGATTAAGGTTTCCAAAGCCCAACAACCCTCTCTTCCTGGTTGTAAGGACACCAAATATGACAACGCACTTGTGTCTCTTGATATGTAGTGGCCCATGAACGGCGGTAGTGAACATCACGTGACCCATCGGCACGGTTACCCCCTTGTGTCTTTGACGGTGTGGAAAACCCCTTCGGATCTTCAACTACTTGATTTAGGATCCATTAGTACCTGTGTAGTGAAACTAAAAAACTACCCCGACGGCAGACCTCAGGAGCCCTACTCTGAGAGAACCTGGACCATGTTAGAAAAATCCTGAAAAGTTCCTCCCAGGATCTATGCCATGCCTTATCCGGCCCATCTCGAGGACAAATTTACCCTTATACTATAAAAATATTATTATAAAACTTTTAAAAAAATGAAAACAAAGCGATTAAAATAGATCAATGTAGATACTATTATCCGATAGCGCCTCTGTCTCCAAGTCTCATTAGTGACCCACATGATTGGCACTAATTAACAGAGTACCTGTATATCTGCCATTTTATTATGCTAGACAAATGTTATGCTCGCTTATTACCAACACGACTGACATTTTAATCTGCACACCTATCATTTTATCGAACAATAACATCCTAAAATTAACAACATTTATTACCGAGTATCATCTATACTTAGATTTCCTCGCTGGCGCAGTGGCAGCGTATGCGACTGCTGTGCTAGAGGTCTCGGGTTCGATTCCTGAATCGGACCAAATATTTGTATGATCTGCAAATATTGGTTTCGGAGTTTGGGTGTTTTCTTTGTATAATATGGATGTATTTATGAAAATAAAAGTATATATGTATTAATATCAGTTGTTTAGTACCCATAGTACAAGCTCTGCTTAGTTTGGGACTAGATGGTGTGTTATAATGTCCGAAATATTTATTTATTTATTTATTATTTATTTATTTATTTATACAAAGTCTTATTGATTTAACATGACTTTGTTTTGATAGGCATCCGAAGGCTTATTATCTTTGGAACAAGATTTAACATACTGTTTACCAGACTGCACCAAAAAGAGGGTGTGTTTGAAGAGAATGTTTTTTTGGCATATTCGATAGCCTTGAGCAAATAGCTTGATAAATTTTAACGTTTAACGTGTCGATAAATTCGTCTTAATTGTTGTTAATTTTAAAAGACGTTTTTTGTTAATCTGGTTAGTTATTTATATTTCGTTAAGTATCTAGCTTGATTATATTTTCTTTTCGAAAATTTTCTTCTTATAAACTACATATATCTTATGAAGTATATGGTATAAGTAAATGGCCTTTGGTAAAATTTTTAGATCCTTATTTTTTCAGATTTTTTTTCTAGTGTATCTCAAATGAAGTTAACAAGGGTAACAAGGTTAGATATTAGAGACGAACGAAAATGATAATCAGCTCCCATAAACTATAAAAATATAGCACTTAGCACCAAAGATTAAAGAGACTCAAAGTTAACATCCAAAATGAAATATTCAATATTTCCATTTTCCTCATACTTAGAAAATTAAGTAAGAACATAACGGGACATATACAAACACACCTGATGACGGATATCTAAACCTTAAAACTAAGAAAACAAAAGTGGGAGCAGAAAATTGCAAAATCAACTGACATCTCTAAATAATTTTTCCAAAAATACTTTTAGATGTGGTCGAGTGCCTATTTATTTTACTACCTTTGCTTGCGTTAACCCACCTTAAGAAGTCAAATTTTGTTGTTTTACTAAAAATGTCAACACGAGCTGCCAACAATTCTTCACATTTCTAAAAGCTTTCATAAATATCGATATTTAACATTCTTTCGTTAGAGAGGCTATTACTCCTTCAGCTATGCTGTGACTTTTTTAGGCTTCGTTAGATTTTGATTGGTTTTTTAGTTTGAAGAAAATACTAAGAGTGAAAAAATTAAGAACATAGCGAAATACACTAAATACTTATTCAATATTACGTTACGTTAAATGATAACATTAAGTTTAGCAATAGGTTCAACGAGTTGCTTATTTAGAAATTATTTTTAACATACCTACACACAGCGGCGGTTAGTCGTGTTTTTAACGAGGCTCGTATTCAGCATACTTACTGCCGATCTGGTTAATATATGTTTTCGGTAACAGGGGCACGTTTTCGAAAACTCGCAATATTCAAGAATCCTTTTACTGAATTTTAGACTTAAATGCTCTCTTAAATCTTTTTACTCCCCACCTTTACGAAAAGCGATCTTTTTCTGCTCATCTCTCATTATGCAAGTTTCTTTTTAATTTCACTTTTTGAAGTGCCAAAGAAGCTAAGCAACCAAGTAGTGGTTACTTAGCTTCTCTACCCGCACAGTCAACGTTACTTTCATAACTCGTCCTCACAATGACTACATTATATCCTCAATAGCCTTTCTCCTTAGAAAAGAGGTTTCATAACCAATTGATTCTTTATCAAGGTAGATGTTTTAAAAAAAAGAAATTATTAGTTACTATAAATGAGTGAATCTAGTGTCGAAACACGTCATGACTACTGCTAGTCATTGGAAGAACATATAATAACTTAGCTTTTTCTTGTTATATTACTACGAATTTATCAGGCCTGCACAGCATATAGGAACCTTCGTCATATCTTCGAGTCAGTGACCCCTCAGTCACTAAAAGCTAAGGCTTTTAGTGTGTGACCAGTGCGATCTACCCGTAATGACATATGAAGCCGAGACTTGGACACTGACTATTTGACTGGTCCACAAGCTTGAAGTCTGTGTTTCTCTAGTCGATAGAATACGTAACATAATATTTCGCGAGAGAATTAGAGGTACTGATATGATATGGATAATTAGCATAGCCCTGTGGCATGATGAACTGACTTACTGGTTTTTAGCAGTGAACGGCAATAGGCTGAAGTAATAAGTAGATATTTTCGTCAAGACCTAGGCTAATTTATTAACATGTTCTCATCTATCAGGGTAGGTAGATATAAAAATTACTCATCATCATCATCATCATCATCATCAGCCTATCGCAGTCCACTGCTGGACATAGGCCTCTCCAATTTCACGCCACTTAGTTCGATCCATGGCTTCTCGCATACAGCTCCTGCCAGCCGTCCTGCGCAAATCATCGCTCCACCTGGCTTGTGGACGTCCTACACTACGTTTGCCGAGACGCGGTCTCCACTCAAGAACTCGTTTACCCCAACGGTTATCGGTTCTTCGGCAAATGTGGCCAGCCCACTGCCACTTCAGCTTGCTGATCCTGTGGGCTACGTCGATGACCCTGGTTCTTTGTCGGATCACCTCGTTTCTAATGCGATCCCTTAGAGAAACGCCGAGCATATACCTCTCCATTGCACGCTGAGCGACTTTAAACTTATGGACCAGTCGAACCGTAAGTGTCCACGTTTCGGCTCCGTAAGTCATTACGGGTAGGACGCACGCATTGAAGACTTTCGTCTTTAGGCACTGTGGGATCGATGATGAGAAGACCCGACGAAGTTTCCCAAACGCTGCCCAACC
>PKRV01003891.1:17560-124218 GCA_003709505.1 Hyphantria cunea
TACTTGGCAACGCTGCAGGGACTCCAGAACTGACCAGATCTCAATCGAGTCAAAGGCCTTTTCATAGTCCACAAATGCTAGACACAGGGGCTGACTATACTCTTCGGTCTTCTGTATTATCTGCCGCACTGTGTGGATGTGGTCTATGGTGCCATATCCGCTCCGAAACCCAGCCTGCTCCGGTGGCTGGTATTCGTCGAGTCTTCGCGCAAGACGGTTCGTGATGACTCTTGAAAACAGCTTATAGACGTGGCTCAAGAGGGAAATGGGCCGATAGTTCCTCAACATGGTTTTATTTCCCTTTTTGAAGAACAGGACGACCACACTCCTACTCCACGCCTCTGGAGTCCTCCCTTCGAACAGGACAGCGACAATATTTACGTAATGTGAGTAATAAAAATTACTCACATTACGTAAATATTGATAATATGTTCTAGATGGGCACCACAGTTTGAATTCTTTCTTTTGTTTATTTTTTAAAAAGACAGCTCCGGCCTTTTAATATTCACATGTGTTATGGGGTACTTTATATATATATACATAAAGCGAACACAAAGACCACTCATACTGAGATCAACAATTTGTGTGTCACATAAAGTGTTGTCCCATGTGGGATTTGAACCCACGACTCTTTGCGCAGTAGGACGCCGCGACTTAAACCACTCGGCCAACCGTGCATTATTTTACCCTTTAGGGAAGTGATTATACTTATATTTAATGATTTAATTTTAACTATTTTACGTGATCATTTCCCTTACACCACACCTTAAATTCTTTCAAGCAAAGACTGAGATTCGATTGAACATTTGATGAGATTTTTCTACGTTTTTTGGTATTGTATTACTGACATTTATAAACATTACACAGATTTATAGACATAAGTTTTTACGTCATTTCTTCCAGTGTCTTCGAATCGTGGTATTATTTTCCAGGCTTGTCAGTCTATAATCGTTGGCAAAGTAAAAATTGACGGTCTATTATGTCTCATATGTTACTTGTTTCCTTAGAAACAACGGAACATATAAGACACTTACTTAAGTATTATGTACGTGTGTGAATAACAGAATTAACTATCGATTAAAAGTAGGTTCAAAGTATTTTGATGACATCTTTTTCTATTTCTATTGTAGCTTGTTGTCATCGTTTCTCCACATACCTATATCAAATAAAGAGCCAATTGTAGAGCAAATTGTTTAATATTAGTTCAACGCTGCTGCTACTGTTTTATCAGTTTTTTTTTTAAGTTCAGATATACAGATTGTAAAAGCCGACTAAGGGAGCAAACTACGCAGGACAAAAGAGGGACAATTTGGAACAATTCCTCTTTTTTTTTACTTGTGATGACTCCCTCGGTTCTTCACCCCACTGGGGTTTGCGGCGGGGCGGTGTGTCGCAATCGAACCGACTAAAACCACACGGTGTCCACTCTGCGCCTGAAACGGGAGGGATCCGGGAACCGCGAAACCAGCACGTGGAGCTTGCAGCCACGACGACTACTAAACCATAGTGGCTCGACGGGCGGCTTCACGCCAATCGCGTACCTCTTCGGGCGGAGGGCGAATGCCACTCTCCGCCCGGAATTCAGCCACCCATCGATGAACTTCGGCGATCACTTCCGCCTCCAAATCCCACGGGGGTGTTCCGGCTAAGGCGCACGCCGCCTCGGTCGACACCGTGCGGTATCCGCGTATGGCTCTGACCGCCAATACCCTCTGAGGGCGCCAGAGGCGCGCCTTATTCTGGACGGTCAAAGCCGACACCCACACCTGTGCGCCGTACAGCGCCAAGACCGGACAACCCCCGTGAAGAGGCTTCTCGTTGCGACACTGGCTCCATTCAGATTGAGCAAAAGTCGCCCAAGGGCGGAGGCAGTGTCGACCAAGTTGGGAGCAAACTGCCGGAAGTACTCGTCGAAGAGCCACCGACCATCGAGGATCAGGCCCAGATATTTCATATGGGCCCTTTGGAACAAACCCTTTTTTTTTACGTGTAGAAACCCCCTCGGGCCTTCACCCCAAAAACCACACGGTGTGCCACTCTGCGCCTGAGACGGGAGAGATCCGGGAACCGCTTTCTTACGCCATCCAGACCCTTTGGAACAAACCCTATACCAACCTGTCTAGCATCTAGGCAAACAACCTCCTTTCCAAAGAGAGCCTTATGTCCAACAGTAGACTATTAAAGGCTATTGTTGATGATCAAACGTAAAGAATAGCTTTTGCTATGTTCATAACCAACATATAGACTTTTATCAAAATACATTGCATAATCAGATCTGAAATGGAAGAATGAAAGCCAGACAGACTAAAGATAAACCGTCAGACTCATTAGCAACTTGAAAGAGGATCATAAAAAGAGAAAAAAGTAAAGAATACACAAATACTAGTAATACACAAACTACACCTTTAATTAACACTTATTAGTTTATTGCTATCTAATTATGCTAAACCTTCCCTCTTCTTCCATTCGCTTTTTAGTTTTGCCATTTTCTTTTTTTTATATTCAGATTTTTGATATTTTATTTCTTGTAACCTTTTCTTTTGAGCTGCTACACTGTCTTCACCATTTAAATCTTCGTCTAGTTTTGCTATTAACATTTCTCGAGCTAACTTTCGATTTTCGTCCTGACATCTGCTTGTATGGCATTTTATAACTGTTCCTGTAATAGACAAAAGAATATAAATGTTAGAACATACTTCATGGATCTAATATATATATACCTCTATTTCCTCTCTGTTGTATATCTATCAGCAAATTTTTTTGCAATATTAGCTTCTTGTTCCGGGTCTTCTTTTCCAAACTAGGTTGAGATCGGCAGCATTATATTATTTCTCATCATCAGACTATCGCAGTCCACTGCTGGACATAACCCTATCCAATTGCAGTCACCTACTTTTAAACTCAAGTAGTGGTAATTTATTCGATAGTATTATTATTTAATTTTTATTGACCAAAAGACATTAAAACAACTAAATTGTTAGTTCACTATTTCAATCTGAAATTGAAACTTTACTATAAAAAGTAACTAAACAAGATAATAAAAACTAATAAAAAAAAACAATTTTATATGACCATTTTGACCAAGTTAAAAAAGGAGGAGGTTATCAATTTGACTGTATTTTTATTTACTGTTGTTACCTTTTGTTTTGTTATTAAAGTAGCAGGTGGATGCAAGTGAGAAAGGATAGAGAACACTGGTCATCTCTGGAGTAAGCCTTTGCCCTCCATTGAGAGGTGTTCTTGCAATGAATGGTATAAATATGGTCAGAGGAAGACTTTACCCTCCGTTGAGAGGTGTTCTTGCAATTAATGGTATAGATATGTTCAAAAAAAAACAAAAGACTATATTTATTTAAATTTGCTTAGATTTCACTATTAATTAAAACTTCATCAAAACTTTAATTTTATTATTTATGTAAAATAAATTAGACATACAGATAAAATAGATTTTGCATGTTGTTACTTGTCAATTTATACTGTGGCAAGAAATTAAAGATTTTTTTATTCTTATTTATTTATTTTATTTATTTACCTTAGGTTCCTGAAATTGTTTTTTTAGAAATTGAAATTTGAAATTGTGATTATTAGAAATATATTAAATTAACCTCATTTATTAAAATAGACACAATGGTAGAACACACAAGCATACATAGGCTGCCAAAAATATTACCCTTCCTAATGGATTTGCCATAATCAGGTAAAAATAAAGCAACTACAAATGATTTAATAACTAATGAATAATTTAAGAAAATGCATTAGTAAATGAGGAATCATGATACTCTACTACTTATGACAGCCTTGGTGGTGCAGTGGTAGCGTATGGGACTGCTGCGTTAGAGGTCGAGGTTCGATTCCTGAGTTGGACCAAATGTTTTTAAAATCTGCAAATATTTGTTTCGGAGTTTGGATGTTTTCCATGTATAATATGTATGTATTTACCAAAAAAAAAGTTTATATGTAATTATATCAGTTGTCTAGTACCCATAGTATAAACTCTGCTGAGTTTGGGACTAGATGGCTTTGAGTGTCAAAATGTCCGTAATAGTTCGTCATTGCTTAATTCTACAAAGGTATAAACAGAATCTTACCAGTTGGTATGTGAGTGAGTACAACACAGTTAGAATTTTTATTTACAGCAGAACCACCTGGACCACTGCCTTTAACAAAATTTTCAGTCAAGTCATACTCATTTATCTTTGGAACTTTGGAGTAGTCTATGGTATGTTTTAAGGCTACACATACACGTGAAATTACCATACACTGGAGCCGTGACACTGGTTTAAGAAACATTATTAAACAACTGAACCTCGTTGCAACAATGCCTGTCCTTTCTGGAATACAAGACAACTTATTAGGATATGTTAATCTTATTAATATGCATATAGGAACGAGTATTGGAGAGTACGAGGATGTATAAGCAAAAGAGAAAAGTTTAAATGACTTTGTCAAATTACAGCAATAAATTATGTAAATAAATGGGAATAAAGTTTATTCTTTTATTCAAATATGATTGAATGATTGAAGTAGCTGTTGTGAGCTGCCTAACTTCCTACAATTCGGTATTACTAAAGGATGTCATTTTATAGAGGTTATATTAAGATAATGGGTTATCAAATAGCTATTATAATATTTAAGAACCTGAATCACATTTCATGAATACATAATAACAAATTAATTAGAAATAACAAAATAGATAACAAACTCCTTTATCTTGAAAAACTTTTTAAATAACTTGAATTTTTCCTAGTAGCATTATTTCTGATGGGTCAGGGCTTTTAATAAATTTTGTTATGGTTTCAGGGGATAGTCACTAACGCCATTAAAATCATATACATACATGATATGCAAATGTAATATCTTCGGTTTTGGTAAGAGACTTGTTGTTTCGAAACTCTGTTGCAACTCGCCTTCTAAAGTAATTTGGATCTGTTAGTTTAAGAGACTTTGAGTATAACATTAGATTTTTATAAAGTCTGAGAATCTCCGTCTTTGCTATTGGCATTATATCTGTTTAAGTTTATAGGTATTGTTATGTTTCTTCGCTTAAATCACTCATCGGTCACCGGGAAGTGAAATATAAGATACAAATCCTTTTTTTTTTAACATCATGAAATTGATGACAATATGAAAATGTTGCCAAACAATAACTTATAGTAGAACAAAGTGAGAAATACATATTTTTAAGCTTGGACAAAACAAAAACTGAATGCGAATCCAAAAAAAAATATCTTTTTGGTAAAAAATACCTCTACGTTAAGACTAAAAACCAGTAAATCTCTGTGTTATGTTTAATTATTTTTAAACAGCTCACAAGGAGTTTGTAATTTTTGATAGGTGATATTTCCAAAACAATATTGGGTACGAATACGAACACTAAGCTTTAATAAAATCACTAACTAGATCTAGGTTATCGAGCCAAACTCTGTTTTCACTTGAGTAAAGGACTCAAGACACTCGACTAAAGGACTGGAGTCGTATCAGATTATATTTGTCCAAATATTGAGTACAGTAAAAAAATCTTTTGAAGTATTTGTTGGCCCATTACCATTTTAATTAATATTTATTAGTGGTTGGGAGCTTTTTATTGCATATTAATAAGTGTAAAGCATTCGCTCTTATGTGATTCAGGGAATCCCCGATTTCATACTCTAATAATAGTGACGTATTAAAAAGTTGCCTTCGATTTGATCACTTCTCAAATAACTCTTGTTACATATGCCAAGTTTAGCTAGTTTCACTTTTAGACGTAAATATTTATATTTAGCAAAACAAGTTCTATATTGTTTAATTTGTTTCATGAGTTTCATAACCTGTGATTTGTAATAGTGAAAATGTTGCAGTCAGATTATCGAAGGCAAGAATTTAATCCAGATACTGTAATTGGTAACAATGATGCTTTAAACACTGATATGATATCCGAAATAGAAAAGGAATTGCACGACAACCCATACGATTTGATATCCTTGGTGTTTTTGCTGTATGATGTCCCCATCACTGCTCTACAACGTTTGATTGTGTTTGAAAGAGTATCGAAAGACCGAAGCACATCTACGAATCTTAACATGTTACATGAATGGTTTCGACACGCTAAACAAACTACAACTTGGAAGCATGAATTTATAGAGGCCCTTTTACTTTGTCAACTAAATAGTGTTGTTAGGAAGCTTGGATTCCATGTACCAACTGCCCAAAATTATTACCAAACAGACAATATGCAAACTAAAATGTTTATAAATCCTGTTAAGAAGGCATTGTATAAATTGTGTGAAAATATGAATTCTGATAGCCTTTTAACTCTTAAAAAAGCTCTTCTGACCTATGATATTGATGTTTCAGAATATGAGTCTTGTGAGCTAGTTTTATTAAAACTCATGTGCGATAAATTTATAACTGTTAGTGAATTTAAATATAATATGAAAACAATTGGCTTTCAAGTTCAATTAGATAAACTTCTTAGAATTATACAAACCTTACCAGGATTGAGAAAGTGTGCACAGGAAATTAAACTTTTGCAGCAGTCATTTAACGTAGATGCCAAACCTAGTGCATCTGTGAATATAAAAGTAGATGAATCTAATCAGGATTCAGGTACTGAGAACTCACATTTGTACTGCAATGATTTTAAAGAAGTCTTTGGCATGATTGGTGAATTATCTTTAGAAGATAATAATAATAGCCTCAAATCTGATATGAGAAAATTAGAAAAAGATAGTTTTGTAATAAAAAATCCTAAAAGAATTGGGGTCTGTGTTATACTAAACCAAATGAACTTTTACCCATCTAAAAATAGCATAGAGAATAATCAAAGTAATACTCTTGCTAAGAGAAATGGGTCAGACAAAGACCAGGCAGTGATTGAAAGCACAATGAAAGCACTTAATTTTGTAGTATACAGTGCAAAAGACTTGAACCACACAGAAATGTTGTATTATCTCAAAGAGATATTAAAGACGAAAGTTTCGGAAGATGATAGTGTTTTTATGCTGTGTATTCTGTCACATGGAGTCAAAGGATACGTGTACGCGTCTGATTCTGTTCTAGTTAACATGGATGACATACAAAGACTGTTGGAGTCAGACGTAGCTGTCCATCTACATGGTAAACCTAAGCTGTTAATTATTCAAGCATGCCAAGTTGATGAAACTCCTAAGTCAAGACTGGTAACAGATAGTCCGGGACACGATTATGCTTTGAAGAAAACAAATTTTCTTATTTTCTGGGCTACTGCACCTGACCTTGAAGCTTATAGAGATGAAAACCAAGGCTCTATATTTATACAAACCTTGTGCAGCATTATTCTTGAATATGTAAACAAAGAGCACCTTTGTGATATATTTTTTAAAGTAACTGATCAGGTTTCAATTATTTGCGAAAAATTAAAATGTAAACAAGTGCCAATATATCATTCAACTATGAGGAAAAAGCTGTACCTTAAGTTGGCAAAGTAATTATATTAATACTTAATTAGCATAAATAAATATTTTCCGACTTTTAACACACAGTGCCATCTAATCCCAAGCTAAGTGAAGCTTGAACTATGGGTCTAGAGTACTGATATTAACAAATATATACTTTTTTGTAAAAACATACATATTATACATAGAAAAGGCCCAAACTCCGAAACAAATATTTGCAGATTATACAAACATTTAGTCCGACAAGGGAATCAAACCCGAGACCTCTAGCACAGCAGTTGCATACGTCACCACTGCTCCACCAAAGCAGTCAAGTATAAGGTGAAAATATATTCACTTGCAGCCAGGATAAAGGATGAATGTAAATTTGGTAGGAAACTGGACTGAGCCTCATACTCACATGGAAATTCCTTATTTAATTATTTATTATTAATGGACTATAGAATTGTAAATGTTGTTAGCTGGTACACTTTATAAAAGTAGCAATGGACATTGTGCATAATGTAATGTTAAATGGTTATTTCTCTTTCAATTTGTAAATTGTGCAGTTTTCTAGTATATTTACGTTGTGCTCTATTAATACATCTATTTTAATGTAATGTGTGGATTTTTTAAAGTATGCAATATATTTAATTTTAAGCTATAGTTACCCTAAAGTATCACAAGTATTTGATTATAGTTGTACTTATGTTGTAGTGCAATATTTATAAATAAGGGAAAAGGATTTTTTGATTTCAATACACCATTTTGTAAAATATTAGTGTCTTATTTCAATTCTAGTAACAAGTTTAATGTGTATATAGTAACACAAGTTTGTTTTGTTACACTTCCAAACTATATAAACTCAACCAATCAATCATAATAGCATCCTACGATACAATACCAGGTAAACAGGTACCATCTTCTGCTACACTAATTTCATATATGTTGCCTTGAACATGGAGTGACTAGCAGAATGTATCTTAATTGTTCCAAGTGCTAACATAGACCTAACTAGAAAGCTTTTAAATAATTATATGAAAGTATAAGGAATCAATCTTAACATAGTATAAAATGAAATTGTTCCCTATTCTTGCATGCTTATATCTTTGAAATTGTGCAACAGATAGTAGTTCGGTTTGCATCAATCAAGAGTGATTCAAAAGTAAGCTATATAATATATATTATAATACATTACACCAGTACAAAGCTGGGACAGGTTGTTCGTTGAAAATTGTGTCTTACTGGAGTACTTAGAAAGACATTGAAGCGCACCGCACAATAAAAGAACAATAATAAAAAACAGACTTCATGAAATATTGTCTATATTTATGGCAACATCTGTTTTAGTGAAATCCATTACAGCTGCTTCTAACTTTTGTCTTTCTTCATCTGTC
The DNA here is from genome assembly GCA_003709505.1 of Hyphantria cunea. Taxonomy (NCBI): domain Eukaryota; kingdom Metazoa; phylum Arthropoda; class Insecta; order Lepidoptera; family Erebidae; genus Hyphantria; species Hyphantria cunea. The sequence continues at coordinate 26,352 of PKRV01003891.1, forward strand.
CTTAACTTAGACCAAATGTGATCTAAATATGCTCTTTGGTGTTTTTGTATAAATTTAAAACTATGTTTAAGTGTTGCACCCACATGAAGTGTTTTTAATCTAACGTGTAATTTTCCAATCTGCGTTATAAATGGTAGACTGCTTATTACAAATTTATGAGGTCCATGTCTTGATCTTATAATGGCTATTCGAGTAGTTTCATTGCAGTATTTTGTTAAAAAGCCAGTTGTTACAGCAGCTACACCAAAATCACCATGCAATTCTTGAATTTTGTTCATTACAGTGTCATGGAATATCCTAGATTTCAGATGCAACGGTTTATTATCGGGAATCATTGGACAATCTATTTCTACAGTAACATATCTGGAAAAATTAAAAATAATATTCAATACTTGCAACTAAAAATGTCCCACTCACAATTACCTTTAAAACTATTGATAGTAAAATTCAGAAACAATAATGTATATCTTTTTCACTAAACTTTGTCCCATTACCGTGGCTAAGCTGAGAATAACTAAAGATAATTGTGTTCAGTCAGTAATTTTAATAATATGATTTCTATTTGCTAAATAATAATGGTACATTATATGTTTTATACCAACCTATTCTTAAACCGAACCATTTTAAATTAACTTAATCTTTCCCTTGCTTCGTTAATTAATCAAAAGATGTAACTAAAATCCGTGTGACAGTGTATCCCAACAAAACAAAACAACACGCGGCAATCGGCACTCTACATTTGACAATCTAGCAACTGACAGATTGTTTGGATTTTTTTTTGTCTTCGCATAGTTTGTGCATTCAGCCAATGTCGATTTAATTTAAAAAGGTAGGGAAATGAAAAGAATTATTGAAATAGGTAAAACGGAATTTTAGACTAAGATGGATATATATGATCAGTATATTTAAATGGGATAGGATAAAAAAAAATTACATAAAACATTACCCTAAATAATTGTTCTTTGGACTTTTAAATTGGCTAGTTACGATTTGCACATTGCCACTTACAAAAAACAGTATCCGGACAATCTTCCCCACTAAATGTGTCAAGTAAATTAAAGTTCGAAAATGATTTTTTTTACCCTAAAAACTCAATGATAGAGTAGAGATTAAGATATTTTCCTAGCCGATTTCGACCACGGCGGCCAATCTCAACGGTGACCTGCCAAAAGTGCACTCTCTATTCCCTCACTCTCATAATCCTATGGGACGGTTATCCGATACCGCTGGGGAGGATCAGACAGGACCGTCGTCTTTACGTGCTCGTGCCGAAGCATGAAGTAATACAAGGTACTATTTATATACTGAGTCTTAATGTTTTAAAATGGGAACCTACCAATTTCCACATGCCGTTTCAAGTGGTTTAGTAGACCGGGAACCAGGTCTATTAGTCCCCGAAAGAGCGCGCACGTTGCCAGCCTGCTTCTGCTAGGCTGACAGATCGTTCTACAACCCCCAGCGAATCGTCTGCAGTACTCGTTCTTGAACCTGTTGGACGACTAACTATATAGTATGTAAACACACTAAATATGTATAACCTGCACGGAGAAGGAGGCAGACAAGTTCCACACGCTCTTGCTCCTTACATGACCGCAATCATGCTATCCAGAGAGAATAGGAGAATAGGGAATATGCATAAAAATGTTATCTATCTCCAATTTTTTGTTTTTCAGTCAATCAACAACCCATATGTCCCAATACTGGGCTCCAGTCTCCTCTCAGGAGATGGTTAAGGCTATACGTCTCCACGCTGGCCAAGTGTGGGTTGGGGACTGGCAAAACTAAGTTGTGGCTACGTAATCTTGCTGTTGGATGTTTTAAGCCGCCCGAAGGCCTCCAACTAAGCTTCACGACTGTTATCCTGTGATAACAACCGGGACCACGGGAGAGCCACACTTCGGCATGCATGTGCCGGCTCGACCAGAGTGATACCACGGCCTCACAGAAAACCGGTGTGAAACAGCGCCTGCGCTGTGTTTCACTAAGTGAGTGAGGATACCGGAGGCCCATAATTCAACCCTTCCCCTAATCCCCTTTCCCCTCCCCCCAAAGGGCGGCAACGCACTTGTGACGCCCCTGGTGTTGCTGGTGTCCATGGGCGGCGGTAATCGTTTACCATCAGGCGATACATCTGCTCGTTTGCCCCCTACAACAAAAAAACCCACTGCTTAACGTGACCTCCGAATCACGAAGACGCTCACCTCGCCTTTATTGTCTTTACAATATACTTAAAGGTATTTTTTTATTTAGTGGTTATCTAAACTCAGAAAATATTAAACAAAAAGAGCAAATTAAGGGAGAGAAATTCAAACTTACAAAACGCTTACTATTGGTCGAAACGAAATGTGACGTCGATGGTCGAGTCATCGGAATTCAACTGTGTTAGTGGTGTTTGTAAGAATAATTACTTCTTTCCGTGATTTTTATAGCAAATAAATTTGTTAATAAGTAGTATGTGACCAAAACACTGAATAGTAAATAAACACAAAATGACAATGACGTCATTGGCTGTGTCAAAAGCGCGCGCAAAATGGTGATACTTGAATATTCAGTCAGCTGTTTAAATTTCACTTTGAAAATTAGTTTGACTATTTTCAAGCCAATTTATATTTTTTTTCTATGATACAAAGACGTAAATAATCAGATTAATAAATAAAAAAAAATGCATATTCATACACCCACTCTGATGGCCGCCATGACGTTTCGCCTATGCTCTGCCCACGACTGGAATACTATGGAGAATTACATCAGATTTATGCGGTTTCTTGCTGGACGAGACAATTATAACGCTGTCAATAGTCGATGTAATTAAAGAGTCCTATTTTCTCCATCATTTCTTTTTATTTTTTAGGCTAATAGTAATTCCTTAAACACCTATTCTTCTTTTAAGAACATTTTAGAATTTGGAACAATGAACATAATCTCCTTATTTGACGTGAAACTCGCCTCAGCCTAAACTAAAATATAACTTATAAAATACATGAAAATATTATATTGTGTTTACATGTATTTTATAAATAAATATAATATCATTAATTTTAATTATTTTATGAAATAAAAAATAATTAATACTTATTACAGACTGCACGGTTGCCCTAATGGTTTAAGCGGTCGCCACGTCAATTTCGACTTCAATAAATAATTTGTGTTCAAATCCCACATAGGACAACACTTTATGTGATCCAGAAATTATTGTTCTTAGCCTGGGTGTTCATTGTCTCCGTTTCATGTATCTTTGTGAAGCTTTGCGAGTATAAATTACTAAAGCGGGAGTTGTCTTTAATAAATAAACCTTACTGCTCGGAAAATAATTAGAAGAATAATGAAAACTAACTCTCATTGCTGGTGCAACCCACTTGCAATCAGTCTCCCGACTTACAACCTATATGACGAAAACTTATTTCTGCATCTCCATAAATACAACATTATGGAACGCAATAATATTTCGGATTTTTACTTTTATTAGCAATAATTTTCTGTATTTAATCGTGATCCATCTGATTATGTATAGTTTGACAAAAAAGTTGTGAAATAATGCAGCGCTACTATCGTTCATGTGGTGATGTGGCCACCCTACATAGTACTACAATAACGGTTTTGATATTTTGATTTAAATACAATTTTTAATTACAAAAGGGATTTTACTGACACAGTTTCAAATTCACAATATCGTTTAAGGTATGAAAGTAATTAATGAAACTTTGAATGAATGGTAATGTAGTTATTTTTTAATTATTTTTGACTTTCCGTAAATGTTCACGGCATCCATTGAATCCAAATTTCTGCAGTAATTTCTCAGCTCTTTGAAAGTCCACTGACAAAAGGTTCCGCAGAGTTGGAGTCTAAATAAGGATAATAAGGTTTCTCAGCGTATTTAATGTCAGCTAAAAATATTAAGTTTATCTAACAATCTCTTTGACAGTATAAAAGAATGAAATTTTTTGGTCAATCGCACACAGGCTAAAATCGTCCAATTCTTTTGTAGGTTCGACCTACTCTATGTTTCCCTAGTCTAGAGTTATTTGTCCTTTTAATGCAATCCGTCCTGTAGCACTGGCAGATTGACCTAAAAATATATGTTTATTGAAGTACATACAGGTTTATCAGCTACCTGCTGTAGTTACATAAGAAAAATACTTCAATTTTTTTTCACGTGTTTATGGAATATCAACAAAAATTTTTATTAAAATTGTATGTACGCGCAACTAGTACCGACTTGACGTGTTTGACAACCGTCAAACGCAGTGTTGCCAATGATCATATTTTCACAAACACTACACTGCTGCACTGTACCCGAGTAGTGCAGGAGGTGCTTCGTGTAGGCACTTCTTGTGTATGTGTTCAACTTCGAATCCGAATTTGACTTGAGTGCAAAAACTGAAACTGACAACAAATGGGAATTGCCTGAGGCGGGCTGAGGTTGTACGAAGTAAGACTAAGTGCCTCTCTACACTATCGTATTCGCTTACCCCGTTTAACTACGCGGGTATAGTTTGAGTGGACTCTCTTGAAAGACTCTTAATCAAATTAAAAGTACAGAAATAAGCGGCAAAATTAAATTTACTTAAATCAAGGCATTACAAAATAAGTTTTCGATTGACCTGATATTTAATGATGATATGTTTCTAATTCAAAATAGTGTTTCAAAACTGAATACTCATATAATACATAGAAAACGAACTTACTTTACTTTCGATGTCATTATTTACTTTCAGCTTTAAGTTCAAAAGATTGCAAGGTTATCTTGTATCTTGCTTGTAGAATTTATAAACGCACTATCTCATATCTTAAGTATCAAGGCCATTTTCGTTATTGTTTAGATATAAAAAGATAACTTTTTAGTGGACTATTGTGACATTAGTTGGAAGTCATTATATTGTACTATAAGAGAAGTCAGCAAATGGGGAGTGAAATATATTTTATTGGTGTAGATGTGGGTTCAGGGAGTGTACGAGCAGCACTCGTAGACGATAAAGGTCATGTTGTTAGTACGTCTGTTCAAGAAATTCGAACTTGGACACCAAAGGACAACTACTATGAACAGTCATCTGGTGATATCTGGAACTCTTGCATATATGTTATAAAGGTAAATTTAACAAATCTAACACATTAAGAATGTTCACAAAAAAAACTGTTTATTATATAAAAACTTTAAATGATACTAACTTTATGTTTTTAACCTTTTCAGAATGTGGTGAAAAATGTTAATCGAGATAGTATTAAAGGTATCGGATTTGATGCTACATGTTCCCTTGTGGCTCTTGATAAAAATGGAAATTCTATGTCTGTAAGCTCGACCAACAATGAACAGAATATAATTATGTGGATGGATCACCGAGCCCAAGCTGAAGCAGAATATATCAATAAGACTGACCATAACATACTTAGGTATGTCGGTGGAAAAGTGAGCTTAGAGATGGAAATGCCTAAATTGCTTTGGTTAAAAAGAAATTTACCAAATAAATGGCATGAATATGGATACTTCTTTGACCTTCCAGATTTCTTGACCTGGAAAGCAACTGGATCATTGACTCGTTCACTATGTTCCTTGGTTTGTAAATGGAACTATGAATGTTCTGTTGAAGGTAGACAGGGTTGGGACATAAGTTTTTTTAAAGAAATTGGCTTAGAAGATTTAACAAATGATGAGTTCAAGAAAATTGGGAATAAGGTACTAATGCCTGGGGAATGCTGTGGTGGATTAACAGAAGATGTCGCTAATACTCTGGGATTAAAACCTGGTACTCCTGTTGCAACATCTATAATAGATGCACATGCCGGTGGTTTAGGGATGATAGGAACTCATGGTGAAGCAATTGACAAAGAAATGTCATCCCGACTTGGATTAATCTGTGGTACATCTACTTGTCATATGGCTGTGAATAAAAAAGCTATACTAGTACAGGGTGTATGGGGTCCATATTACAGTGCTATGGTACCAAGTATGTGGCTGAATGAAGCAGGGCAAAGTGCTTCTGGAATGTTACTAGACTTTATTATATCAAGTCATCCTGCCGGCACTAAGTTACTGAAGACCTTGGCTTCAGGAGAGTAAGTTTTAATTTTTATTTATTAAAATTTAATGAGTAAATTTCAGCTAAATGCCAACCCTGCAGTAGAAAAAGAAATTTTACACAAAACCAAGAAAATACCAGAAAGAAGAGTTACTGGTTGCAGACATGTCCATTGTATACACTACAGAAGACTTTTTTGACTGCTTCGTATTGCTGGGGTGTTCTTAAATTTCCAGAGATGCAACAAAAACAAAATCCTTGAAACCACTTGAATTTTTTCAAAACTTAGATATTTGTTGCATCAGTAGACTTACCTAATAGTCTTTTCGCCCGTTTAGTATTAAAAAATCTGATCTTTACTTATTAATTAGTCAATTGCTTCCTTTGACTTTCATTAATACAGTGATATATAAATATGTAGAACGACATTTTTAGACACATAGAAAATAGAATTTGAGTAGGTACGTCTTTTCTGGCACTTTTGCTTAGCATCCAAGCAAAAAAGACTAGGAAACTGTGCGAGATTACCAAAAAAAATTTTACCTACCTCCTTGAAATCATTTTACCACATATAGAACAGGCCACATTACCGCGGCTTCTGCTCTGTAACACACCACAAAAACAATTAGGTATTGTTTTTGCTTCTTATGTTGATGTCTCGAGACATCAACGTAACTAGTGACTGCTAACAAAAAAATGCCATCCTACATGTTATAAACTTGTATAAATCTATCCATTTGAAGAAAAAAAGATAGTGGTGTTTTATCATCGGTAAGTAAACTAAAGTACTGTAAAAATAAATAAAAAATATTTTTTTTAACATTACGTGCCCGCCATTTATGAATCAAATAGATTATGAAAAGTACACGATTCAGACTTGACACGTAGGTAAAATACTCATGTATGTAGGTACGTCTACATCGAATTAAATAGACATTCATGATTATTATACCGTAAACGTAAACCCTTGGGAATATTATCTCACAGTATTCTGTTTTCATACAAACGGTTGGAAAGTCAGTCATATCTACACGCTACAAGTTCGGTAAACATTCAGCCACCAGTGCCAGTGCCCCGTAAATTAAAGCGCGCCTAGATTAAATTATTTTTTTTACATTACAGTGTTCGGAACCATTTAAGGAACTTATTATCAGAAATGGCACAAGCAAAGGGCTACGAAGATGTTAGTTACTTGACGAAGGACATTCACGTATGGCCTGATTTTCATGGCAACAGGTCTCCTATTGCCGATCCATCGATGAGAGGCATGATATGTGGTTTGTCAATAAATAGTAGTGAAAATAACTTGGCGTTATTATACCTAGCAACATTGCAAGCACTATCGGTACGTTGTATTCGAAAAGTTTAATGTTCCTAAATCAATCGTAAATCGGCTTTGTCAGATTATGATGTGTGTCATCCTACCTGACCCTTTTCTGAAACCGGTGAAAAGGGATGAATGTGAAATAAATTTGCGAAAGTCGCGCTGTTTGCCTATTAATATAATGCGGATGTCACATCACATACGATATTGTTTATGCGATTTATGTACCGCTAGTTTGTTTTTTATAAAGATTTTTTTTTCAGTATGGCACAAGGCACATTACGGATGCGTTGATGCTGGCAGGTTATGAACCTTTCAAATCATTGCTGATCTGTGGTGGAATTACAAAAGATCCACTCTTCGTTCAAATACAAGCAGATGCTATGGGTTTGCCGGTTCTAAAGCCACATGAAAAGGACTCGGTCTTAATTGGTTCTGCTATATTAGGAGCATGTGCTTCTCAATACTTTAAGGACGTGCAAGATGCCATCACTAATATGGGTGGAACCGCCGATGTCATACGGCCTAATGCAGTCAGCAAGGCATACCACGATAAAAAGTATCAAGTTTTCCAGAGAATGTTCCAAGATCAATTGAAATATAGAACTATTATGAGCTCAAATCTGTAAGCATTCTAATAATGGGTTGTTATTCAGTAAAAAGGGGGAAACAATAAATGAAATTAGTAGTCTCTACTCGAATGTTGGGACTAGTTTTGTGTATCGTACAAACAAAATTTTAAACAATTTTTTTTATATAGGCATATTTATTAAGTATAACTTAGTAGCTTTTTGGTATAATGTTATAATTAAATAGATAGGTAATTATATTATTTTCATAATACAATAAATATTTTCTTTTGATTATCTATTTACTAAATAAACAAGTCAGTTAACGGCTCGCATTTTTATTTGCCGGCATAGTTCTAGCCAGTTTTACCCATTGTTTTTGTTTTAGTTCGCTTCCATTAATCTTAAATTATTTTTTTAGTCATATCACTAATTAAAAAGTTTGTAAATATTACAAGAATCAATGAACGTGTTAAATAGAGACCAAAACACGTAGAGCAAAAGACTATCGCTGTTCACGTCGCTGCCGCGCCGGTCTGTGTCGCTTTATGCCAACTTGTCAATATGTGTTACATTGTAAATTGTGCCGTTTAAGTTGTAACTAATCAAGGCATAACTTGAAAATTAGTGTATCTCAAGGAGATATCATTGTTACTCATAAAAAGTTCATTAAACAAAAGAGTAAAGAACCAAAACCAAAAACCGTATATCAGTTATTAGAACTCGTGTTTTATTACTGATTTACGGTTTTCTTTTATTCAACCAAATACCAAAATTTTTAATAGAAGCTTCCAAATCTTGGGTTTTTTTTTAGTTTTTCAACTACCACGCTGATTACCGATAGCTAATTAATCATGAGTTTATGCAAAAGTTAAATTTGCTATTCATATAATCACCTACTTCGGTGATTATGAGGCGCCTAAAACTAAATCTATTACTGTCTGAATAGATTTACAAGAACTACTTTGACCTAATTTCATTATCGTTCCAGATTTCAGAGCTATGTAAATCACACATTTAAAAAAAGGAAAACCAATACCAGAGCAAAATACATGTACTACAAACATCGGAGTTTTGGAATCTCACAAGAATGACAACACCAACGTCTCGGTTGAGGACGTGAGAACTGAGAACTTGGCAATAATTCGGGCGGAGCTTGGTGCTTGAACTGTTTTCATCTGCTTTCCATTATCAAAATGATAGTTTTTATAGTTTGTAGTAAACTTACTGTTTTTCAAAATCCTTATTTATTGAATTAAACAACAGTTTAACAAGGGTGTCAATATTGACAAGCAGGTATGTAGGATACCCAACCGAAATAAAATAATACTCAGAGCAAGAGAAACCGAATCAAGTAACCTCTTCTGAATTTGTCAGGATTTTATTGATCAATAGTTTTCGTAATAAAAGTACATAGCAAATTTTTTGGAGATTTGTGTAATTTACTTTTATTGTTTTTTTTGTAGGTCAATATGTCTAAGCGAACAGCAGAGGATAGCGGCAATGGCAGCAGTCAGCCAGCGATCAAAAAGGTTCATTTCGAACCCCATCTTATTGGCCCTGTGTCTACTTTGGAGGAAATGGACATCAAAGTTCTTCAATTCCAAAATAAAAAGTTAGCCCAGGTAATGTCGACTTCAGTATTTTGAATGTTTGAATATAGATACTGTAGTGTGATAAATATTGTATATAGACATGTCACAATCAGCTGTTAATCCTCAAAATAACATAGCAAAGTTAGAAAGACAATAATATAACTGAGCATTGGATTGTCGTTTTAGACCAAGAATGTTGAGGAAACAGAATTTTTAGCTGCTCACATCAAATTATGTATATAATCAGATGTATACTGTATTCAGTTGCTCTTTTTACAGTTCATGATTTAGTGAATTTTTTAACTTCAGTTACCAACAGTACAATAAACTTATCTTAGTATTGTAAATACAAAAAAAAACTTTTCTTATGCAAGTCTCATAAATGTACATAAATTAGAAGTGTTTTTTATTCTTAGATAAAGACTAGTAAGTAAGGCATGAAAAAACTTCATATCCTTTTTTTGAAACTGCCTTTTCCAACTTACTGCAGTCTCAATTACAACTGCAGATTTATATTGCATGCTGAAAATACTATTATTGAATAAGTAAATCAAGTAAAATACTTCATTAGACAATAACTACAGTTTGCATCATTCCTAACAATCCTTGCATTGTAATACAATATCTATAAACATTCAGTGGCAATAGTTATTATTCATTATGTTGCACTGCCATGGTTGTATAATAGACAATTTTGTATCAAGCAGAAAGGGTTATTAATTTCATAGATGAAAACTTTTTTTGAAATAATTTACTTTAAAATACTTTTTCATCTTAATTTATAGAGAATAGAACAACGTCACAGATGTGAAGCCGAACTCCGTGCTAGAATTGAGCAGCTTGAGAAACGTCAAACCCAAGACGATGCTGTGTTATGTGTTGTCAATCGTTACTGGAACCTGTTGAATGAGGACATCAGAGTGTTATTGCAACGCTTTGATGCTGAAACCGCTGATGAGTCAGAAAATAAAAGTAAGTGTTATAATTTATTTAATCATCATTAAACAACCTTTATTAGTTCACTGCTGAAAATAAGCTACTCATTAAAATTGAGCTAAATTAAAACAAACGGTGTTTAAATAATAATTCACATTTATTGTTAGTTTGCATTGTAAGTCATTGCTTGTTGTTTCTGTATATTTTTTATTATCTTAGTAAACTCTAAGACAGATCTAATGTTATCTAATGATGTACATTGATAGAATTCAAAGACTTACATAATTTATACTCTTTATTTTGCACTTAGTGGAACTTATTAACAGTATCCTTTGATAATGCCATAAGGCAAAACGGGTCAGGAAAAAACTCATAATATTGTTAAATAGTGGAATCAAAGTACAATTTATTTAATTTCAAGAATGTATTTGACATAATTAGGTCGTAAGTTAGGTAGGTAGGTCTTCAATATTATAGTCTCAGGGTAATATATACTCAGCAGCTTAAAGCTACCCTCCTAGTCATACATAGTAGTTAGTTGGCTCCTTAGCCAAATTAGTTAATTTTTATCATCTGTCAAAACAATAACTAATGAAAAATGTAGTAAATACAAACTTGTGACGTCACTATTTTAGAATACTCCATTGAGCAATATCTTTCGATATTTATTTGATTAAAATTTGTATAAGATGTAAAAAGCTGTAATAATTATGTTTTTTGAGATGTTTTGTAATATTCAAATGGTAATTGGACTGCTGAAACAACATGGATGTACTTGAAGAAAGAACAACATGCATATTTACTAGCCAATGTCAATAACCAATAAGCAACGGATCATTTGAAATGAATTACTGCATACTGTCAGTTGCAAATCAAATGAATAATTATAATGTCACAATATCCTCCTTATATAGTGTATAATATAAGGAAATAACAATATGCATGTTTGTATTCGATTGATTTAAAGAAAAACATGGTAACCATAACATATTTAAATTCATACTGAAGAACATTTTTTCCCTGGACCAGTATGTGGAAATATCTTCAAACTACCCAAAATAATATTTTATTTATTTATATTCTGTTTTTATGTATACAAAACTTTACAATGCATGTGAAAAAGTTGCCATACAGGGCCAAGCTTCAAGAATGATGTCTAAATTTACTGTATCTGTGTAGTGATGGAGGAATTATATGCAGCGTCTCTTCTTTCAAACAAGAGACACATCTAGTCCTAGTTAACTACTAAAGGCAATTAACGATGATGTCTTGAACTTGTTCGTGAAATTATTCAAATTCAATTTCAGTAAATATGTATACTTTACTAAGAATACTGTGTATTTTGTAGTTAGTGTAACTGGTTGAAGGTTGGTAGAGATAAAAAACAATGGATCTATTTTAAAAAATGGAAACATAGTATCTATTTAAAGTTAGATTAAGCAGTAGTGTGAACGAAGGTAACACTAAGTAGATGGGGTTCAAAACTATTATTTCCAAGCAACTGTGTAGTCAGAGTGTGGCACTAGCTTCCAGAGGATGTTATATCTGCTTAAACTCAGTAAATATCTATTTTTATCCTGAAATGAATATTGAAAAGCTTTTATCAGTTGTTTCCACTGGCTACCTAGACATAGGCCTCTCCACTACATACAATGGCCCAACCAAGAGAATAGGCCTCTTCACTGCATACAATGGCCCAATCAAGAGAATTTGTAATTGCCTATTTAAAATATAAGCTTGTTATAATAATGCTTTTCATGTATTCAGTGTCGTTAACCGTTTTTTACAGATGAAAATGAGGCGACAACTTCGTTTCTTATGCAATTATCAACATGGGATAAAGAAGAGCTGGATGCTCAGCTTGCCAATCGCGTCCAGGTGAGCAAGCGAGCGGTCGCTAAAGTACTTCAAGCGTTCGACCGTTTACAGCAGAGAAACGACAAAATATGGCGTGCTATCAAAGGCGATGGTGAAGGTATGTACGTTAGTATTACAAATTTAGGAGTCAGGAAATAAAATTGAATACAATTAATATCTATCATAGATAATGGTTAAGAATTAAGTTTTGTTTCTTCGTTTGAAAGAAATTGTAGCCTCCTTCCATGTGTCGTAACAGATAATAACTTAGAAAAAGCTAAAGGTTGAAAACTCTACACTCATATCTAACAACAGTCAATTTGTTTTTCTTTTTTGGTTATCTTATCTATTTACAAAATTTCGAATATGGTCTAAATAAGTCTTCCCTACAGGATCATCATGAGTGCAGTATACAACCCATGAGAATGATTGTAGGTCATATTTTTATTACATTATTTTCTATCTTGAATGTTGATTTAAAGTATGATGTACTATTGTATCACAGAAGCTGGCCCAGCACCTTCTTTAGATGAAGTAATTCGAGCTACAAATGAAGAGGTTACGGTAGAGAATAGACGACTCCAAGCGTTATGTACCACACTGCACGAGAGCCACCACGCCATGACACTGCGTGTAGCGCAGCTTCAGGATGCTGTCAACAGTAGAGACACAGAGAATGCCGAATTGAAGAACCAGATTGATGATCTACAGTATGAATTGCTCAAGGTAAAATTGGCTTTTAAATCAAACTGTTATATGCTGCTGTTAATATGAAAACGATGGATTCTCAGACCTGTGTGGAAATAACTGGTAATATCCTGGTGGACCCCTTCCCATGGATTGTCCTCAGAAAGTTTCAACTTTATTTGCACAAAGCAGTATTATTAGGTACTGTGCATTGTGTTTCTAAGTTAGTTGCCAAAATGAATTATAGTAATAGATAGATAGATAGAAAACTCTTTATTTGCACTCTATAATATTACAGTTAGAAGAGAGTACATAAAATGTGAGACGGAGTGTACTAAGGGCGGCCTTATTGCCAAAAGCTATCTCTTCCAGGCAACCTTAGGATGGATTGAAATGTATAGAAGAGACAGATAATAATCTATAATTAGAGCCTTAACTACTTACCATCAATCAACAGTTCAATTTTAGATATAATTTTTTAGATTACCAAAATGCTAAGGCATCCTAAACACCATGCCGTTGGCATGGCAAGGCGGGTTAAGGTTGTGCTGGTATGGGTTTATGCATCGTTAGGTCGCCGGCACAAGCCGCAAGCATCATTTAAGCTTTAAACAACCCAACGGCGTTGCTGGTAGCTTGTATGTAGGTAGGTAGGCCTAACACAACTGTTAAATTACTACTATAAAAATTATAATATGAGTGATGGTATGGAATTTAGATCTCAATACAGTTTCCTTACTTCGATTTGGATTTATCGACAGGTGCGATCGCGCAATGACAAACTGGAAAATCATTTAGCAGAAGCTATTGAAAAACTGAAGAGTTATCATCAATCAGGGGCAAGTACTGTTCCCAGCACCAGTGGAACTCCACTCTCGGCGGTCGCTAACGCTAAGCTGGAGGACGTTGCCGCAGAGCTGGAAGAGCAAAGGGAACTTGCTAACAATCGCTTAGCTGAACTGGACCGTCTACATAGACAGCATAGAGATACACTTAAGGAGGTCGAGAAACTCAAAATGGATGTTAGTATATTTTTATATCAATATTTATTTACATTCTTTCTTCGAGCTAAATATACTTTCATGTAACATTACGTATTTTGTCTACTTGTATCATGCAGTTTTAGTGTAAAATGGATTTTAAAAAGTACAAGACCCAAAATTACTACCCAAATTAATGACTTCCCGTGGAGTCCACACTGATTTAATTATCGGGGTTGTTGACATGTGGACATGAACGTAGTTATGGAGCCCTGACTCCGATCTTAAGCTTTTAATTCACCTCTCCTTGTTTTATTTGCAGATTCGTCAATTGCCAGAGTCAGTGATCGTAGAGACCACCGAGTACAAATGTCTTCAGAGTCAGTTCTCAGTGCTTTACAACGAGTCCATGCAAATGAAAACTGCGTTGGACGAGACACGCCTCCAACTACAGAATGCTAAGAACTTACATATGAGACAAATTGAAATGATGGAGGTATTTTTATTATTCGTATTGACATAATTTTTCTGTGGCTGCCGTTATATTTGATAGACGGCAATTTTAAACTTCTTTAATACAATGTGCCACATTCTTCTCAAACCGATTCTTTATCCTCAAAAATATCTTATACAGAGGGCATAATAGACTTACATTTGAATTTTAATAAATATGTTAGAAATGGTTGATGTAAGGTCAGATTACTTCTTCTATCTTTTGTATGGCATTTGAGGAAAACGGGTTTAATTCCGCAACACACATTTATACAGTGTGTGTATTGTAAATCAGTTGTAAAATTAATCATAGCTACACAACCCTGTCAATACTAACTCTTATATTTTATAAAATCCACAGAGTGAAGAGTTATCTCGACAAAAAACGCTGCGAGCTGAGATGATACAGTTAGAAGATGTACTAGGGCAGTTAAGAAAGGAGTATGAGATGTTACGCATAGAGTTCGAACAGAATCTCGCAGCTAACGAACAGACCGGCCCCATCAACAGGGAGATGAGGCACCTCATCACATCATTGCAGAATCACAACCAACAGTTGAAAGGAGAGGTCCATAGGTACAAGAGGAAGTACAAAGATTCTAGTCAAGAACTCAATAAGGTAAGTCCTGTTTCAGAATTTTATTATCTTAGTTTGAATAAAAATCACTTGCTTGTGATACATATAATTTGTTTTATATTGTTCACTAGCGGAGCCCCGCGGTGTTACCCGCGTTTGTTGTTGCAACCGTGGGCAACGCCGCTGGGCGAAGCTAGTCTAACAAAACTAGCCGATGTTACTCCCTATATCATCAGCTATCTGCCATTGAAAGTCCCCTCGTAATCTGTCCAGCCCAATTTTTTTTTTTAGTATATGTTCCGTGTATATGTTATGTACGAGTATGCATTTAGTAAAAAACGGTTATTTTAATATTACAGACACTGCAGTTTTATTTATTTATATAGATGTTGACTGGGTTCACTAGGATCCTCTGCTTAGATTCTTTGGAGGGTCTACCCAAATTTTTAATCAAGAGTAATTCCTTCCTCCTGTATTTAGATTTTTGTTTAGAATTTAGAGGTATTTGTAAATACAATGTCCATTGAGTTTATTAGAGAAAATATATATTTTAGTGTCCTAGGACAATACCTTAAAAACACTATTTTGCTTCAGCTGGATGTTTTATAATTTTCTCTATGCAAATGACTTCTGGACTTAGGATCTTTTTTCTTAGGTTTTGTGGATTTCGTGGGTCACGTTTTAATTTTCAAAATCTTCCATTACTCTATTAAAGAGCTTCCAGAGCATGCGCTTCAACTACTATTTTATTTAATCATGACACCTCCTCTTTAAAATAAAATCCTTCGATGTTCATCTAGTCTCTTTCTTTTTCTATTTTTAAAAAATCTGTTTAATAATGTTTCTACTTTTGATGTGATGACATCTAGCCAAAAACATCTGTTATTTCTGCTAATGTCAAGTATAATACTAGGCTTTAAGTTATCATCGTGACGAAAATAATGTTAAAAACATCAGAACTTTCCTAGTGCGGTGGCTGTCTTTTTTTTTACCAAATGATCATAGTTATTAACGACTTATGGCCTTGACCCTCTTCTGAGAGGAGTCCCAAGCCCAAAAGTGGGATACTATGGGTTGTTCATGATCACTATTTTATTAAATGCTCACTATAAAATGAAAGTTTACAATTATGAATGCATATAAGGTACGCAAGGAGTTAGAAGAAGCGGGAGCACGTGTGTCGATGTGTGGGGACGCGCCTGATGACAAACCACACACGCTGAAGAAGGAGGAACCGGACCCTGAGGTACATTTAGCTTTTGCCCTATATGTTGACCGTGGACTTGGATATTAAAGCGAATGGTAACAATGTGATGTCTTAACTGAATATTGACCTTTGAATGATTGATAGACAAAGATTGAGACCGAACAACAGTAAATAGAACACAGAGACTGTGACATTATATCATAAAATGTATCAAACCTAAGCTTGAATGGAAAGTAATTTTTTAATAGAAATATAACCTTCTGTTTCATTATTCAATCTAATCAATGTTTATCAAAACTAGTAGTCACCTGATTAAAGAATTCAATTAACTACTAATGATAGATTTAAAAGGATAATTGGTTCATTTATTACATTTTGGTCCTTATTATTTTGATTATACCTTTATGGGTTCTAGTACAGCTCTTAAATGTTATCTTCTGTTTCCCTCTGTCCTTCTTTTTGGTATTGAATATTTAGTAAGATAATAAAACTACAAACTCATACAAATATTTACATTTGAAATCTCTTTGTGAATAAGACATTTGTGAATGAGAGAAATAAATAAAATATTATTATTATTATCTTTGAACTGTCATGATTAGAAAGTATGCAAATAGTAATGAGTGGTTGTGTGTCGGTCAGGGCGAGGAGATCGCGAGCTCGTGCGCGGACAAGCCGCCCGCCAGCAAGGAGCACAGCCGCGCCAAGATACAGGAACAAGAGCTGTGCATCAAGGACCTCAAGCAACAACTCAAGTTTGTACACTCTATCATCTCTTCTGTTTCCTCTTTTTTAATCAAAGAAACGAATAGTGTTAATGTTTTGAACCTTAATGGACTCGAGTGGGAATCCAATCTTGAAATTTGGTCTATTTTTTGTATATGAGAAGCATATTCAGTCAGTGACTTGCTTTTATTATTGACCAGTTGTAACCTGCGGTCACTGTTGTAAATGTACAAAAATAATAGCGGGTAACACTGCGGGGCGCAACTAGTTATACATACAAACCTTCCTCTTGAATCATCCTATTTATGGCTGAAAACTGCATTGAGTGCTTTAATAGCATTGCATGACTAGTAAATAAACAGCGGAAGCGACTTCATTTTATATGATGATCTTTCTAGTGAGTGGAAGTATGAGTTGCGAAGTTCTTTAAAAGTAATCGTTATATATACATACATATACTAATACAAAACATTTTAGGAGTAACCATTTAAAGAATAAGGTATTCTAGGAAAACAGGATTATTAGGTTACTAAAAATTCACTACAAAACCATGAAATACTATTAATTCGTATGACAATAACAGTAGTTTCAATCAGAAAGTACAGGTGAAATTGATTTCAAGCCTGGGTCTTTTACTTATATGTTTAAAGATATAAAGTGTGTGTGTGCGTGTAGGAAAGCTGTGAACGAGCAAAAAGAGTTGAAGCTGCTGCTGGACATGTACAAGGGCGTGAGCAAAGAACAGCGTGACAAGGTGCAGCTCATGGCCGCCGAGAGGAAGGCTCGCCAGGAGCTCGAGGACCACCGACAGAAGGCCAAGATGGCACAAGTCAATGTAACCCCCCTTTCAATGCTATATTATTACTTTACTAACTGTATACTAAAATGTCCCAGGGCAAAGCTAGTCCAAAAAAAGCAGCCTAAATTATTCCTTACATCCTCAGCTAACTGCCAGTGAATGTCCGGTCAAAATCTTTCCAGACGTACCGGAATTTAGCCCGCACAAACCGACAGACAAATATGTAAAAAATTGCTTTTTTTATATAAGTGAGTTTTTATAAAGTGTGTTTGCAAAAACAGGTGCATGATATAATAATTATTTTCATGGGAATTAACACGATCACTTATTTAATTTGCCTGACGATTCGGCCAGGTTGCACTCGCCGTGGTCACGAGCTGTCTGGCTCAACAGCGCACGCCCGACGACCGAGGGCTTGTGCCGCCAATACCATTAAATAAATAATCGAGTTAATGCCCGTGAAAATAATTATTATAACACTGATACACTCTTTGTTCTCTCACTCTTATAACCCGTTGAGACGGTTATTCGACACGATCTGAAGAGATCGGGCGCAAAACTTAGAAAAACTCAATACCACTTTTGGCCCGACCCGGGATTTGAGTTCGAGACCTCTTGACCGGCATTCGCATACGTCAACGGTTAGACCAATGAGGCAGTTATTCCATCACATGATATCATCATATTAATGTCCCGTCTCAATAATTTTCTAGTCCATATATATGTATTCCTTTGGCCTTATCTGTACTGTTTTTTACATAAGTAAAATCTCATTAAAAGTAGTTAAAGCAAAAATGAGCAACAAATAAACCCAATGTAGCATATTTTTATTATTATTAAAGATGCTTTCACAGCAGTTTATCACCTATTTAAATATAGTAAAATAAAATCACGTAAAATTGTAAAATTTATATTCAAAAGGAGCTAGTATTGTTACGTGGTAGGGTTCGATGTATTTGAGAAGTAAACATGTGGTGTCAAAGAGACTTTATTAAAAAACACTATTACAATCACGATACATTTCGATGTTTATCGCACTTTAGCTCAAAATGAACTGAACTGCGGCTCGTGAGAATTCGTATTTATATCCATTATTACTATTACTAGCGCTTTCGAGAAAGGTCACTTCGAAGTTTTTCGTACTGTAGCTCAAACTGAACTGAACTGTGGCCCGCAAGAGTTCGTATTTATATCCGTTATTACTATTACTAGCGCTTAGCAAGGTCTCGTACATCCGTATGTTTTTCCGTCCTTGGTACGGTGAATAACCCCGTGGTCATTCACCGTACCAAGGACGCGCTCGCCGTCGAAATCGATGGAAGTAAACGTGCAATAATCAATAAATATACGATGCTGTTTATATCGACGTTAGGTTCATTATTCAGTGCCTCAGGAGTTCGACGAGAACTTTCTCGATCACACAACACAACAACAACCCATAATGTCCCACTGCTGGGCTCGGGTCTCCTCTCAGGAGAGGGTTAAGGCCATGCGTCCCCACGCTGGCCAAGTGCGGGTTGGGGCTGGCAAGAATACGTTGTGGCTACGTATATCTTGCCGTTGGATGTTTTTAAGCCGCCTGAAGGCCTCCAACTAAGCTTCACGACTGTTATCGTATGATAACAACCGGGACCGACTGCTTAACGTGACCTCCGAATCACGGAGACGCTCATGGTAACATGCCACCAGAGGTCACCCATCCAGGTACTAGACCGCGCCATCGTTGCTTACCCTCGATGATTGTTTCTAATCACTGAGTGCAACTGGGCTATGAGCGCCTCCTCGCCTCGTTGCTCGCGAATTATCTTTCTTCTTAACATTATATAGTTATTTTACTCCATCTGGTTTTTATTTAAATACTAAGGGTATATAATAAATAGCAATAGTAAAAAATGAGAGGGGCTATTCACAGTCAGTATTTAATAAAAAGATATTCACCAAATTATACTAATTTCTTAATTTTTTTAATAATTTGTATTTTTTTGTAGATACTGCTTTGTTTTAGACTTTTCTTTTCTTTAAATTGTTTACTTTATAATTATTGTTTATTTCTTTTACACATGTCGTGAAGCTCTATAATTGGCTTAAGAATCAATATTACATGTCAATATGTGTTATGTGCATTAGAAAAAAAGCTGTTGAGGTTCCTATTAATAAATAAATAAATAATTTTGCTATAGGAGAGCAAACGCGAGCGTCGTCTGGCAGACGAAGACGCGTTACGCAAGATCAAGCAATTGGAAGAACAGAAGTATGAACTCCAGAAGCAGTTGTCTTGTGCCAGACCCAATACCGACCCCTTGCACGGTTTTTCTAGGCCATTTGCTGGATCACCGGTATGTTTAGCAACACTTAACTTAATCAACTTTAACTAACTGTTAGTTAATTTTTAAGCAACAGTTTATCACCCACACTATGTGCTACTATTATTTCAGAAGATATGGATAGTAATCCTTTAATTTACTTTTCCTATCATATTTTTAACACACCAGGCAGTATACCCTATAGTTTCCATCCCATGGTTGCCCATATGGAAAGATTGCCTTCGAGCGATAAGGCATATAAAACTATACTTTGTTTTTTATTGAAGACTATCTACTAGTATATATTTATTATCCGAAACACAATCTGAGTTTAACATTTTTTATGCCATATTATAACCATGTTGGGTAAAAGGGTCTTGGCAAACGATCTGTGCAGGATGGCTGGCGGGAGCTGGATGGGAGAAGCCGATACTTTGATAGGCTGATGTTGATGATGATGATGCCATTATAATGTGGGACAAAAAATATGTTGTTTAATTAAAAATTTACACAGACAGATTCAACTTTTTATAATAATTCTTAGCAACTTTTTAAGATATATATCATAAGCAGTCGGAAGGGGAGTTTTTTTCAACCCTGCTTTGTATTTAGTTTGTCTTCTAAGTTATTTTAAACTATTCGAACCCCGCGGTGGTACCCACGGCACAACACTGCGGGGTGAAGCTAGCCTGAAAAAATTAACCTAAGTTACTCCTTATATTATCAGCTATCAGCCAGTGAAAGTCCCGTCAAAATCGTTTCAGACGTTCCAGAGAGTAGCCGGAACGAACAGACAGACAAAAATTAAAAAATATATTATTTCTGTGTATGTACTGTGTCTACATATGCATTTAGTAAAAAGTGGTTATTTTAATGTTACAATCAGACGATTCAATTTTATTTATTTGTATAGACTTATCTGTATTTCCTGAAAAAAAAAAATCACCTTTTTCGATGAAATCGAAATCGATTACATATTTTTGAAAAATTTGTGACATCATTCTAATATATAAATATACGATTAGAGAATTTGTTTGACTTTGATCTAAAATTACATTTGATTAATCCCAGGAGGAAGAAGCTCTCTTGAACGAGATGGAAGTAACAGGCCAAGCGTTCGAAGACATGCAAGAGCAAAATTCACGGCTGATTCAACAATTACGGGAGAAAGACGATGCAAACTTTAAGCTTATGTCGGAACGAATCAAAGCTAACTCATTACACAAGCTGCTCAGAGAAGAGAAGCAACTACTACAGGAGCAGGTATAGACCTTAGCGTTCTAATTACATACTCCTTATATTTGATACCGCTACTCACTATTGTGGGATACCGTTATAATATAAAAAAGTAAGAAAGAAATTTGTGTATTCTGACAGTGACAGATTGAATGTACCTTTATTATTGCAGATTTGATTCGTTTGCTTCCAAGCCATTGTGTTATATGTGTGAGATTCATTTTGAAAATTTGAACTATGTTTAAAGAAAGTACCTTAACTGTAAACCAAGTTAGTCTATGAAATAGCAAAAGTCACGTAATTTTTAATATTTTGAGCTTTTTTTTCTATAGAAGGTTTTAAGGTTGGTGGCGATGGTAACCCAATGGTGGAGCCTAAGCTATGATTGGTTCCACCATTGGGTCAGACATCAGCAACACAAAAGATTCAAGTGCGTACCATTATTTGTGAAAAGAATTAGTAGAGAGGAGTTAAACATTTCTTTTTAAATTATATTTTACTCTTTTGGAAGTTTTAAGCACAGCGTAACACAATCGACATGAATTTGAACAGAGCTTAATGATATAAAAAATAATTAACAAATGAAACCGACTTCAAGAACTGTTCCGAATTGAAATGACTGTCCCATTTCAAATTGGAACAGGAAGCCACAGGAACCACGGTAAGCACCGGTTAACCCAGTCGAAAGTTCAAATTAAGGAAAATAAAAGCAATTATTTAAAGTAATAAAGAGTGTGGTGCTTTCTGAAAATATTTTGATAATGTCGCTCTCTTATATATATCTTATTTCAAATCAAATCAACAACCCATAATGTCCCACTGCTGGGCTCGGGTCTCCTCTCAGGAGAGGGTTAAGGCCATACGTCCCCACGCTGGCCAAGTGCGGATTGGGGACTGGCAAGACAACGTTGTGGCTACGTAATCTTACCGTTGGATGTTTTTAAGCCGCCCGAAGGCCTCCAACTAAGCTTCACGACTGTTATATCCTATGATAACAACCGGGACCGACCTTAACGTGACCTCNTAACATGCCACCAGCGGTCACCCATCCAGGTACTGACCGCGCCGTCGTTGCTTGCCCTCGCTGATTGTTTCTAATCACCGAGTGCAACTGGGCTATGAGCGCCTCATATATATATGACAAGATGATATATCTTATTTATCACTTTATTATTTATTTAATAATAATAATAAATATTTCGGGAATTTAACACACAACGTCATCTAGTCCCAAGCTAAGCCGACCTTGTGTTATAGGTACTAGACAACTGAAATAAATACATATATACTTTTTTATGTTAATAGGTACATATTATACATAGAAAATACCCATATTCCGAAACAAATATTTGCAGATCACACAAACATTTGGTCCGACCCGGGAATCGAACCCGAGACCTCAAGCACAGCAGTCGCATACGTTACCACTGTGCCCCCGAGGCAGTCAAAATTTTATTTGGATTATAAAAAAAAAATATTTGCTTCTTTTTAGTTTGGTTTATTTATGACGTGTTTTTTTTTTTACTATTTTTTTTTATCTGCCCTGTCACGGTTGGTTGTACAAAGTTCACCTACATGTTGTTGATTTTGGGTATTGTCATCCAGGTTTTAACTCGTGATCAACAAATAGAGTCGATGGGTGCGGTGGCTCGTCGCTTGGAGGAGAAAGAGCGCCTGCTGCAAGCGACGCTGTCGGCCGTGGAGAAGGAATTGCTGCTCCGACAACAAGCCATGGAAATGCACAAACGGAAGGCTATCGAGTCCGCACAATCCGCAGCTGACCTTAAATTACATTTAGGTATGTAGTCTGTTTCAAAAAAAGTATCTATAAATGCAAAATAATCGATAAATTATGAGTGTTAGCAGAATCAGCAATAGTAGCAGATTATATTTCATTCTGCAGTCCTATGTCATCTTGTCTGATAGGTACATATCGACGCTGGTAAAATATCGAAATATACAACTTTACGCCATAGCAAAAAACCATTGTGAAAATTCATAACTCGCAGATTAATAAGTATGGACAGTTGAAATTCGAAAAAGTTCTCAATCTCACGTAATGAAACAGACCATTAAACTAGTTTTTTTTTCTTATCTAAACTAAAATGAATTTTCAAGATACGACTGTTTCGCTTTCGACATTCTGTATGTTTTATGACCAAGTTTAAACTTAATTATCCTAATAAATATTTTTATCTAATTGCATTCTGTTTCCTATTCCTTAACTTATTCTATACTAATATTATAAAGAGGTAAGTAAGGGAGTAAGGTTTTTTAGGTTGTAGGAGGTAATTTCTGGATTTACAGAATAGGTTTTGTAAAATTCTTTTATCCAAAAGAGTATCGCAGTCCGTCAAGTTGGTATATATAAAAAATAATGACGCAAATGAATCTGCGAGCAATATCTAGTTAAACTTTGTCAAACTTCAAACTTAGGAGTAGTAAAGTTAGAAAAAGGAAGTGGACTTGTCGACGGTCGGTGAATCAGTCACCACGCTATGGGTGTTCGCAGATCCAATGATGTGTTGTACGACTTTCAGAGAAATACCACGCGCAAATGAAGGAGGCGCAGCAAGTAGTGGCTGAGAAGACGAGTGCATTAGAAGCTGAAGCATACAAAACAAAAAGACTACACGTGAGTACCAATAAGCATTTATTAAAAAAAACTACAACAAACTAAAATAACCTAACTATCTATATATGCGTAAAAGCCTCAAAATGCGTGAATATTAAAAATTTGTGCGTAGTTAAATTTTTGAACCGCTTGGGGTCGAGACCCAGGTTCATGGGGTCCGAGTGCTCACCCTACGTTTAAAAAACTAGCTATGCAACTGATCGATTCTTCCGTGACCAGAAGGCCGTTCTTTTTCTCGCACAGAGGATAGGGAATATGTATAAAAATTGTATTTGTCTCAACTATTTAATAATAATAAATAATAAATATTTCGAACATCTAACACACAACGCCATCTAGTCCCAAACTAAGCAGAGCTTGTATTATGGGTACTAGACAACTGATATGAATACATAAATACTTACTTTTTTTGTAAATACATACATATTATACATAGAAAACATCCAAACTCCGAAACTCCGAAACAAATATTTGCAGATCATACAAAAACTTGGTCCGACACAGAATTCGAACCCGAGACCTCATGGACAGCAGTCGCACACGCTACCACTGTGCCACCGAGACAGCTATTCTTTTCTAGATTCTTTATTGTCTTTACAATATATTTAAAAGGTTTTTTTTTTATTTAGTGATTGTTTTAACCCAGAAAATATTAAATAAAGAGTGAAAATTGAGGGAGGGAAATTCAAACTTACAAAACGCGTCACTATTGGTCGAAACGAAATGTGACGTCGATGGTCACTTCATCGAAATTATCGGCGTCGAAATTCATATTGTGATAGTAATGTTTGTGAGAAAAAATTTCTTCCTCCATGATTTTTATAGCAATAAAAACTGTAAATAAGTATAAAGTAACTGAAACACTGACACTGAAACACTTTAACTGCAGGCAATTATTCTTATGAATCAGTGTGAATTTTTATAAAAAAAACTACACGGTTGTCCTATTGATTTCAGTGGTCGCTACACCGCTTCCTACTGCGCCAAGTGTTGTGGGTTCAAATCCTACATGGGACTACACTTTGCGTGATCCATAAATTGTTGTTCTAAGTCTGGGTGTACTTTGTGTCCGTTTCATCTATGTCCCCGTGACACAGGAATGTATATGGTAATGCGGGAGTGGTCTTTAAAAAAAAAGTGTATATGTGTGTGTTTGTGTGTAATACATATATTAAAAACGAACAAAGAATTAAAGCTATATACGACTAGAACAGGTAAGCATAGCCCTTTCTTGAAGCCCACACCATGTATCATCTATTAATATCTATCTATCACATACAGGAGGAGTTAGCTATCCTGCGTCGGAAGGCGGAGAGAATGAAGAAGATGGAACAGGCCGGTAGCAGCATGGACGAGGTCCTTCTTGAAGAGATACGGGAATACAAAGAGACACTCACATGTCCTTCGTGCAAGGTACATTTCTACTGTTTATTGATACTTGTATTTCGTGACGTATAAATTTGGGTCAGGCATCAATTAAAATAAGTAGCTATCAGAAGACTTTGTGCACGGAAAGATATAATTCGATAATTAGTTATGCTTCATTGCAGTCAAGTTTTTGTTTGTGGTAATATAATATTAACGTCAGCCNTAAATAAATATTTCACACCGTAAAGAGTAAAGGGGAGTTATAAATTTTAGCCTTGCAACTAATGTTTAACTGCCACAGTGGTGCAGTGGTAGCGTATGCGACTGCTGTACTTGAGGTTTCGCGTTCGATTTCCTAGTCGGATCAAATGTTTGTATGATCTGCAAATATCGATACGGAGTTTGGGTGTTTTCTATTAATAATGTGTGTGTATACAAAAAAATAAAGTATATAACTGTTTATATTCATTGTCTAGTACCTACAACACAAGCTCTGATTAGCTTAGGACTAGATGGCGTTGTGTGTTCGATGTCTGAAATATGACATTATTATATGTCTCCGTTGCAGGTGAAACGCAAAGACGCAGTGCTAACGAAATGCTTCCACGTGTTCTGCTGGGACTGCCTCCGCACGCGCTACGAGACGAGGCAGCGCAAGTGTCCCAAGTGCAACGGGGCCTTCGGCGCCAACGACTACCACCGCCTCTACCTCTCCACCTAGGTCCTGCCACTCACCACTCTCTAGACACTCGTACGATCCCCTCCGTCACCTAATAAAAATCCTCTACATACATATTGCCCTCTCTATCTTCGTACTTAAAAAAATAACCGACTTCAAGAACTGCACCAAATTGAACTGGACCACACGTTAAGCACCAGCTTTCGATTAAAAAAAGAATAATCAAAATCGGTTCACCCAGTCGCAAGTTCAGAGGTAACAATCATAAAAAAGCAGTCGAATTAAAAACCTCCTTTTTTGAAGTCGGTTAAAAAGAGAGAGATAGCGAGGCGCGATATCAGAGGTATAATATTTCCTAGGTGACTAATTCAGAGGGCAGTCCTGTACTGTATGGATCGAATAGATTTCTTAGTTATAGCATCCATCAGGCCAGCGGCACTGTATGACAGTGAGCCGTGATATTCTATGTGCAATTGTATCTAGCCAAAGGAGAAGAGACCGAACTGTCAATTTGTAGAGATTGTCAGCCCTTCACTTAAGACGTGAACGCTGAAATCACGTTGTATTTACACGAGAGCCGGTTGCGAACCTAAGATTTGCCATACTTCGTGTATGGAGAAATGTTTCACTGAATTTTGTAAGTCAACGATCAATGTATGTAATTTAATTTTCGCAAAAAATTCACCAGTTTATTTCGATTGACACAAATGTGATCTCAAAACTACCTCGAACAACGACGCTGTCCTTAATGCTGAGTATGGCAAGTATTAGCTTGGAGCAGTATTCAATAAAATGGTGTCTCCATGTAAGTTTTACAAGTTTTAACTTGTTCGGTAAAGGCGCACTTTAAACGAATCCAACTTTATAATAAAAATGCCATTTTTTAGGTCAAAACTGATAA
Organism: Hyphantria cunea; assembly: GCA_003709505.1. NCBI lineage: Eukaryota > Metazoa > Arthropoda > Insecta > Lepidoptera > Erebidae > Hyphantria > Hyphantria cunea. The sequence goes on from PKRV01003891.1 coordinate 53,237, forward strand.
TACATATTTTTTTAATTCCGTGATGATTTTAATAATCACTGAAGTGTCCCTGAATGACAAAAATATAATTGCAAGAATTTAAATCTTGTACATTAACACTGTTAGTGGCAAAATTTTGACAAATACGATACACCCTTAAATACGAGGGGCTAAAGCTTAGTTTAATATTTATATTTAGACTTATGAAATCTGTTTGTATAACCACCGAACCTCTTTCAAATTGATTATACGACCAACTCTTAGTGGGTGAGAAAGCATACGGTCTCTATTAGGAAATACCTAATACTTACGTATATTAAAAACATGTGAACGAGACTACGAGTGTTGTCTTTTATTTGCTAAACGCTGGACTGTATTGTTTAGAATATTAAACAAATCGTAAATATTATTTTTATATCAAAAACATATTAGTAAATGCCATTGATGGCTTCTATGTGTGACACAAGATATGAAAACATTATTTATTGATTGATTGGTCTGTTAACTGATGTATGTTACTCATATTTGCAGATTGAGTTTTGTTTCCAATAACTCAACATGCAACTTAGCAAAAACCCTTGCATTGACTCGTGTTATTTGTCGCGAACAACCGCGTAAGGCTCCTTCACACCATCCAGTGGTGGGTAGAGGTCGGATACGAACAGGCATACACTTGATAAACACTTGTGTAAATGGGCTCTAACGATAACGCTTTCAATGTTGCGATAATACGTTAAAATGCACGAGTTAATTAAGTGAAATGTTCATTCCTGTTATATGTCTGTTAGGTTTTGTGTAATAACTTCTTCCATTATTCAAATGTATATTAGGTTTTCCTTTTATTGGTCACTGAATTTTAATTACGACAATTCAAACAAACTTTGTATCTTCAAATGTGACTTAGATTCTTTAAAAAAGATTTATATGAACTCGAACTTAACTATGCACCACCAGGTTCGTTCCATTACCACATCAGCCACAAGATGCCAAATGATAGTATTGTGATACGAGTCACATTTACCATACAAAATTCTATTTCAATACCATAGTTTGTAGCTGTTGTATAGAAATGGGCTTTTTAAATTTATTTCCAACATATTTGTTCATAATTTTCACAAACCATGCGTATAAAAAAGTGTCAAATGTTGAAAATGATTGTCACATTACGACAGTCATCAGCGTTTTTCAATCGTTTTTTTACTACAGCTTACTCCGGCAAATCATTATTTTTTTTATCTATGATTTAACAGTTCCAATGTTTGTCTCATTGCCTCAGATACTCCACAGTGTTATTCCGAATTTCTTCAAATGCAAAGTTATTTTGAGTTGATTTGAATTCAGCGCCGAATAATTAGAAATCACAAATGTGACGTTTAAAGGTATTAAGAATGTAAATGTGCATTTCACGACGTTGCGTGTATATTAAATACATTATTGATGTTGTATATTAAGATGAAATATCATGAAATCGAACAAGTGGATATTGTTTATATATCTGTATTTAGTAATAAATAAATATACTTATTGTTAAACAAATTCTTGAGGTTTGTATGAATGGGTGATAGCGCGAGATGACTTGTTCGTATTGTAGTTAGGAAATATAGACTTTAGCTTACAGCCCACTGACTGATATATTTGTATATTTTAAGTTTAACTTTTTGATCGGGCTTGCACCTGCTGAGCGGCCGATACGGCTAATGTCACATTATTACTTCGATAACATTAAATGAACTAAACAATATTACTTTAAGTTAATTTCTAATGTGAGGGTTATAATGGGAAGCACTGAACACTTTCGGTAAGAAGCGTAGCAATGAATTAAATAAACTGTCTTACGTACGTGTGAGTGGATTCAAATGATTATGTAATGATGTGTTAGTTCCAATAAATATTATGTTACTGTTGTAAAGTTAAACAACAGGGGAACAATTTATTTGATAGTATTGGATGGATATAATTGTTCATAGATAATCTGTATTCAGTTGAACCAACTACGCATTGATATCTAGATTACAATTATTCTGCAATTTTTCAATAATTCTGTTCCTACCTATAGTTAGAAGAATCTTCGTGATAGTATTCAAAGATATAGAACTTTGTGAAGCGTAAGTATTCGCAGTGGCATTATCTCATGAGTTGAGCTGACGCCGGTATGAATGTGTATCTGACTGATCAATATAAATGTGCACGGGGCCAAACGGTAGGCCCCTACTGTATTAGTCAATGTTACTTGTGTACCAAGTGGTGGAAGTTACTACCTATTGTCACTGTATATTTGGTATTATTTCAAAAATCACGTGTTCTATAAATGTATATCAATGTATCAGAAAAAAAACGTGTACAGTGGCCTTTTACTATTTCAAAATCAAGTAAAGATATCCCTATTTCATTGTAATATTAGAGAAGGCTGTAAAACATATTTAATTATTTAATGTTCAGTGGAAACTATTAACTATTTAATATGTAACTTTAATGGACTACGTCGAATAAATGTCTCAACAAATAACATTTCTGTTTTATTTATAAAATATGTTGGTTTGTATAGGTCTGCTTTTTTGCAAAATGATATTAGAGGTTATTGTCGAAACCAATAATAATCGTAAAAAATAGAAATGCCTAAGTCAAGGCAGTGAGTCTTAGTGGTCCGGCGCTAGGCTTACGGGTGGCCCTGGATAAGACGTAGGACCTGCTGTTCCATGAACTCCGTCGTGGGCCACCCCCCGGCGCCTCCATCGAGGTCAACTCGGTCCTCGTACCGGTTCGGGGCCCGGTGACGTATCTGGGCCTGATCCTCGACTGTAGGTGGCTCTTCGACGAGCACTTCACCTTGCTTCGAAGCTGGTCGACGCTGCCTCTGCCCTTGGGCGACTCTTGGCCAATTTGGGTTGAGCCAGCTTCGCATCGAGACAGCTCTACACGGGGTTGTCCGGTCTATGGCGCTGTACGGTGCACCAGTGCAAGGTGGACCAGAATAAGGCACACCTTTGGCGGCCTCAGAGGGTATTGGCGGTCAGAGCCATACGCGGATACCGCATGGTGTCGACCGAGGCGGTGTGCGCCTTGGCCGGAACACCCCCGTGGGAGTTGGAGGCAGAAGTGTTCGCCGAAGTTAACCGATGGCTGAATTCCGGGCGGAGAACGGCTTTCACCCTCCGCCCGAAGAGGTACGCAAGTGGCGTGAAGCCCGTAGAGCCACGATGGCTCGTTGGCAGTTCCGGCTGGAAGCTGCACGTGCTGGCTTTGCCACCGTGGAGGCTCTCCAGCCGGTCATCCCCGAGTGGGTAGGGCGGGACCCTTCCAACTGACGCAGGTCCTTTTCGGGCATGGTTGCTTCGCGAAGTACCTGTACTCTGTCGTTAGGCGGGAACTAACTGCCGAGATCTGTCGATACCGGCCGTCATACGCTCCATGGCCGGTAGCAACAGAAGTTTTACCGCGATCTCTAACTTCTGCGGAGACGTAATTTCGCAGAAGGAGGTGGTGGTAAAGACCCAGGAGGACGCTCTCCACTCGGAACCGATCCGCCGCCGGTGCACCGGGTGACGCAGGCGCGCCTACCAGCGTCTCATACCGCCATGAGTGTGGCCGCGGATGGTCGGGCCGGGTTTTCCGCTTAAGTGGCTAGCCGCGGAGGAACGACGTACGCTGTGCCTTAAGTAGCCTAAATGGAGTCTACCAGTAGGCGGTACCCACTTCAGTGCGGGCAGGCGCTAGGAGGGATCTGGATGTCGTAATAAAGCGGTTCCCGGATTCCTCCCATCTCAGGGGCGGAGTGGCACACCGTGTGGTTTTAGTCGGTTTGATTTCGACGTAGCGCCCCGCCATAAACCCCGTGGTGTGAAGGTTCGTGGAGGTTTCCACACTTAAAAAAAACGCTAACATAAAACACAAGTCTAATGTATATGATTTTTGAACCTATTTTTTTAATTATTTATATATAAATTTATTATCACTGAATTGGGTAACAGCTTCTACCAGATTTTCGGCCAAAGCGGCCAGTCTTAACGGAGACCAGGCAACAAGGTAGATGATTTAGTGCACAAGTGTGAGTGCAAATACAGGTGCACCCTCTGTTCCCTCACTCTCGTAATCCGATGTGATATCCAAATGTCGATATTCGTTTCTAGGCAATTAAGTCTCTATGCCATCTTGTAAAATGTTTTCTGGACCTTACAAAATAGAAATTTTGTAATATAGAACACAACAACCAAGTTTATACTCATACCAAATCTAAATTGTTCCTTCTATCATATAGGAAAGTATTTAGCAGCATTAAATAAATAAAAGGATTGGAGAAGGACAGCAATGGACAGGCAATTGTGGAGGGATCTTGAGGAGGCCTATGTCACAAGACAGCCTGACCTAGTAACTGACAGTAAATGTTAATTTATATACATACAGAAAATAGGAAAAAAGTTAATATAGTATAATTAGGTAAAGTTAGCATATTCTTATATTATATCACATATTGTGCAAAGGTCAGAGTAATTAAAGGCTATTTTTATTTTTATTTTTTATTTAAATAAATAAATATTTCGGACATCTAACACAACGCCATCTAGTCCCGAACTAAGCAGAGTTTGTAGTATGGGTATTAGACATCAGATATGAATACATAAATACTTTTTTTGTAAATACATACATATTATACATAGAAAACATCCAAACTCCGAAACAAATATTTGCAGATCATACAAACATTTAGTCCGACTCAGGATTCAAGCCCGAGACCTCATGGACAGCAGTCGCACACGCTACCACTGTGCCACTGTTTTATTTACCATTCTTTAAAACAACGAAATAAATCTAAGTGTTCTAGTGTATGTCTTATATTAAGAGAATAAGGGTTTCAAACTCACGGAAGATAAATTAAACTCCAGTTTGAGGTTCTGCATATTTTATTTATATACATAAATGTATTTACATCGCATGATCAATTTAAAAATAAATTCAAGTTTACTTATGAATAGTTCCACTGACTTGGGCAGTTGGGTATTGAAAAAAAATTATGTATCGATATATTGTAAGTATTCCTAATGATTGACGTGGATGGACGAAGCGTTCAACTGATTTTGTACTATTTACAAGAACTTCATTGCATTTTTAATTACACTCAATGCGGTGAAAATATGGTAATTTACGAGAAGTCATTTGTCTTAAACATTACCTAACACTCAACATTCCAAACTCGAACACCATCATCAACAACTCAACGATTCGTTCAACGTAAATACAATATCAGTCTCTTATATATTTAATTTTGTCTAACTTACAACGCGATCACTATTATATATATAATGTAAGTACTTTACGTATATACTAAGCCTTGTTAGGCATCGTTGCCTATATTTAATTTCAATTAGACAACAGAAATAATGTATATCATCTTATACACAGCATTGAAGGTATCGTCGACATTTCCGATAACAATTTATTAAATGTTCGAATTCAAATACCGAATGTTATTGACTAGATCAGAAAAATAAATATTGCAATATAAGTGTATGCCATTAATTTTATTTACATTTTTTATATTTGTGATGCATTACGTTACATCGAATTATCTAGAAAGGAACAATACTGATCGCTAATAGTATGTGTGCATTAAAGTTCTTATATTTATAGGAGGTGGGACTAGCATTTTACTGTAATACATTTGTCATTAAATTTGTGTGACATAATTTGCGACTTAATTTTTTGCAAACTAATATATATTTCGACCCAAGCTCAGTACTAGATTACAACTAACACTAATGGCACATAAATACTTATGTCATGGAGAAATTAATGACGAACAGTATTTCGGACGAGACTTGTTAATACACAATAACCTCTCTCTCAGAGCAGAATGTCGAGAAATCCTAAATACAATTATTAAATAATACAAATTAAATGTTAATTTACAAAAATTTCGACGAGCGATTGAACAGTTCAGACATTTTTTTAAATGCAAAATTAGGAATGAAAATGTTAGCTTACATTAAATAAACAAATACATAAATGATACAATTTATTTTGTCCAAAGCTTGAGAATTTCATTCGTCTTCATATTAAAAGACTTACGAAGTTTCCGAATTGAGATCCGACGAACACGGTACGACACATTACGAACACTTTTTATCGTGAAACGCTCACAAGGATCGTTTATCAAGTGTACCACGGATATTGGTTTAGAATTGTACGTTTTTAAAGAGGAATTTAAGTTACGTGACCTTCTCTGGCCATTTCGTTTTTTCTGGATGGAAACCAAATAAATAAAAATATATTTCATTGTATTGTTTACAAGGAAATCTTAACAGTCACAAAATGATTCCTTGTGATGTAACATTGTTGCGTCGTTAAATTTTTGTTTAATATATCGTAGTTTCTAGAAGTATTACAATAATAATGATATATTTTTTTGTAGGTCATCAAGGATGGCAGATTAGCGGTCGACGGTAGTATCTAAGAGGTACTTTACAATAAACTATCCTCGTTTAAACTTTAAAAACTTTACAACTTTCAGTACCTATATCTAATTGTAATAGTTTCTCTACTATACTTTTTCGTAAATAAGTACGTACGTACGTACATTGATCTGCCACGGCGGGGTCTTCGCAGGACGGACGACGCGTTCCTCGAGGAGGGCAAACGTAAGCCTTTCGATTTTAAGTAGTATCTTACAATTAAAGTATGGCCGTAGGGGACGAGGGGAAACAGCACTTCGCCTCACTACATGGAGCTGTCCTTAGTAGTGATTCTCGCCAAGTATGGGCTTCAAAACATCACCAGCGAATTACATAGAGTTAAAAGATGTTTAGCCGGGTCCGTTACGCGGTGGTCTGCAGCGGCGGCGGCGCGGGTAGGGGTGCGGGGGGCGCTTGGGAAGGGGGCGGGCTCGGCACGGGCAAGGGTGCGGGGAGCGCTTGGGGAGGGGGCGGGGGCGGGGGCGGGGGCAGCGAGGCGAGAGCGAAGGCGAGGCGCTCGAGGCGCGTGCGCAGGGCGGCGAGGCGCGGGCAACTGCTGTTGGCCACGGCAACCAGCGCGGCCAGCGCGCCGTCCAGCGCCGCGTACAGGGAGCGACGCGAGCTCTCGCTGCACGACGACAGCTCCTGCCCAACGGTCATCATCACTTTTTATACTCTCCTGTTTTATACAAACTATAGCCCGACTACATAAAAACTTTTGATAAAATTTATATACGAATCTATTGACATCTCGCTCGTTAAAATCAATTCAGTAGCTATGTTGGAATAGGTACATACGAAGTGCTAAAACTAGTCCAGTTAAAAAACTGTTTATCGAGTGTTTCACTGTACCTGCCCGAGTTACAGTTGATAATTTAGTTCCTTAAGATATTGCACATAGGTAAGTCCGAATCCGAAAGTTGCAATATTTTACGTTCAAAATACATCGATGCCTACATCCAATAATATTCTTTCTAAGTTATATTTATATATGTCAAAGACGTCGTTTCCAGGGCTGGAATTGAATTTTTAGAATAAAAGTCGATATACTGTTAATTTCTAACTATTTACCCGGTGGGAGTCATTAGTCTTCTAAAGGAGCCATCCGTAGATCGCTCCTTTAGTAGAAAACAAAAGCATAAAAAAAAACAGAAAACTCATCTACATGTTGTACTACATCAGTAAGCTAAAACCTTTTTTCTAAAGAGCAGTTTAATGTCCAGCTGTAGTAGTTATACGCTGTCATACTAACCTCTTCAATGGCTTCTAAATCCTCCTCATCACCGGCCTGTGCCAGTTGTTTCTTGAGCGTCTGTAAAGTAATGTCACAATTTAGAAAAATAATACAACGAAACAAAACTGTAGAATATTTTTATATACATAACCTTTCATCCCGCCACATTTACAGCTTTTTATGTACCATATCGATACTTATATACTGCCCGTATGCGATAAGTTGAGACCTGCTTGGAGTTAGACACTCCTCCCCCATCCCCGCGCGCCTACCCGCAGCCGCCTGCATTGTACAGTTGGCGACACTATTTTTTATCTATAAGTCTCGTACTAGCTTACGTCACGCATCGACGCGCTCCCGAATTCATTATTATTGTTGTTAGTTTTGTTGTAATAGTCCGTGTTAAGTTTAATTATTATTGTTCCTGTTAAGTTATTTATTGTTAAAGTTCCTGTTACGTTTTTGACGTGACAACGTCTTATAATTCGATAGAGCCGGCTGCAAGCACGAAAAAATATGACTCATGCGGCGTTACCTCGCTCTGAGGCGTTCCATGTAAGGCTTGAAGTGCAAGCGAGAGCGCGGAACGAGCGACAAAGAGGCACAATCTGCCTTTGCGTTCGGCAGCGTTCGACATCCGTCTCTCTCCTACTTGAGTGAGCGATGCGTCTGCGTGGACAGCTGCTATACTATAGTACATTTACATGTTTTGATCGAGTATCAAGTGCAGTGAAAAGTGAATGTGGTGTCAATTGTTTATAGGAACGATAATTACAGCGATAAAGGTAATGATTCTTTCGATATTAATTATATATTCAGTGATATATTGTCGAATATTCGTGCTTTCATCATTAAAATGAATAGCATCGGTCCGCTAGTGCAGCGATTATAGGTTATGCTATAATTGATAAAATTAAAACAATAAGTTAACAGAACTATTTCACGATGAGTAAAAAATCGATGGCTTTACTATTCAATCGAAATAAATATCGACGTTGTCACGTTCAACTATCGTCAGTAAACCGACTTTATAGACAACCATTTTTGACCGTTTTATTGTTATTGTTTTCTAATAACAAGTATTATAATGAGGGGTAAATATTGTAATTCATTTTACGTTAGAAGACGGCTACCTAAACCTCGCAGATCCCGCCGCAGGCGGAAGCTAGTTCTATTTTTTGTTTGAACTGTACTCGTCAGTGACGTCACCGCGCTCAGGTCTCAACTTATCGCGCACGGGTAGTACATTTACAATTACGTATCTTAAAATATCTACTCAACTCTCATATTTCCATTTTTTTTTAAATAATGAATTAAACATTTTGTTTTTTTTGTGTTTTGTTTGTTAGATGTCAAAGGTCACCATTACGGAGTAAAGCCAAACCTGTCAGAGAGATTTAAATTAATAAGTAGAATGTGTACAAGTGAGTTTTGTTTTAATACAATATATTATCTTATACTTGTGTTATTTATATTATATTGCAACATATTTTAATTTTTGTATTTTAATTACACACATTATTATGAAACAGCCATGAGCTTAAACGTTTAAATGACAAGCAATGTGTGCCATTATGATCTTCATAGATTAGCACAACGCTTAACTATGAACTCCTCGATGGCATTTAAAATTTTTAGGATCATTTTTTTTAAATAACTCCCCATCAGCACCTCGCGAACAAACAAACAAATTCGAAACTTCTGTCAGAAATTTGTGCGACGTGTATCGGTGCCAAAGATGCTAGCTAACCCTGTGGCACAAATTTACGACAGAAGATAAACAGAAGTTTTGAGTTGTTTGTTTGTTCACGAGGTGCAGTGCAAACTTAGCTTGTCTGCTTTGGACTTCACGAACATACATAAAACAGACACATAGATTACAAATTCAGAACAACAATTTGTAGATCACACAAAGAGTTGTCCTTTGTGGGGTTTGAACCCACGACACTCAGCGTAGTAGAAGCGGCGTGGCGACCGCTTAAACCACTAGGCCAACCGTGCAATCTAATATTTGTTTAATTTATCATATTAATTATATGTCGGTGACTATATACATTTGTGCTTCGTATCGCATCGACGCTGCAGCATTGAAAGCCTTTAATGGCGTCAATACGTTCTCTCCGAGTTCAAACAGAATTTTTTGTAGTGTGTACTATAAACAAAATCATATATAATTAAATGTATTGCCATACTAATAAATTGGTTTTAGACTGCTTCTGTTTATTTGTTCATTACTTCGAACCGAATTTAGCATTTTAGCAAGGGTGTTTTAAGTGAATGAAGCTTTTAAAATGCATTATTAATACAGCAAGACTAGGTATATACTACATAATAATATACAAGGGATATATCACGTATATGCTTGGAGAGAACATAAGACACGTAAGTGCATATATCTATAAGCCGTGTAATAGCTGACAGCATTATGTATTGTAGGTATAAAGTTAGTTATTGACCTTGGCGCCTTATTCTTGACTCGAGATCGCCAAGCAGGGCCTGAATGGTGTAAATACCTGTTTCACATTAAACCAGTTAACGGTACTAGATATACTAAAATGAGGGTATGAAGTGGGATATAAGTACATAAAACAAAATACATTAAAATACGGTGTGGAGTTTAGAATTAATAAACGATATAAATTAGGAAAAATGAGAAATTAAAATGATTTTATTTGTCAAACAGAGTAATATTTTTTCATTAAATGGCAGCCAGGACCAATGTGTAAGTAAGGTTTAATTTACGTCGAATATAGTACTACAATATAATGATTTCTAATTTTAATTCCTACATTCACAAATATAACAAAACAGTATTAACATACAAATCGATAGCTTTCAGCTTGAAGGTTTAAAATATTGATATACATATGTAATTTTTTTTCAATTTTAATAATAAATTCTTAGTTCGTTATTTTTAAATAATAATTAAAGTCATGTACATGTCATGTCATGAAATAATATAATAAATAAATCTCTAAAGATAATTTTTAGATTAAAAACTAAACTAAAGAGAATTGAAAAAAATATATAACTTAATATTTCCCACTTCAATTAGTTTAGTCCCAACCAACTCCGGCAAATTGCAATACATAACAAAACCTTCCAAATGAGAGCATAGTTAAGTGAATAATTTAATTAAGCGATAAATATGAATGAAAATAAAATTGATTGTTCTGTGCCAACCTGTATTATTATCAGAAATATATATATTTTTTTAAAGACATCTCCCGTATTTGAAATTTAGGAAGCGATGTGGAAGAACCACTGAAACCACTAAGGTCAACCGTGTAGTCTTACCCTCTCTATCTTTCACAAATTTCCGTAATATTATTGTGACAAAATGTAGGTTCTGATGAATTAATAAACAGATAATAACTTAATCTTTCAACAAATAATATATACTCTATAAAATGCTAATTCTATATTACTCTCCTAGCCAGTTACGGCCACGGCGGCCAGTCTTAACGGAGACCAGCCAACTACGCAGAAGATATTATAGTACACAAGTGTGGGCGCAAACACAGGTGCACTCTCTGTTCCCACACTCTCATAATCCGATGGGATGGTTAAGCGACACGATCAGGTAGAGATCAGGCGCAGAACTAACAGTTTTACGTGCTCTCCGGGGCACGCGGGGGTTCCTACCCCAACTTCCAAACTCCGAGCTATTATTAAGTATTTATATAATCAAAAAAACTCAATAGCTTTTGGCCCGACCTGCCACTTTGGTCTAGCGGTTGAAGCATGCGACTGTCAATCAAGAGGTCTCGGGTTCAATTCTATATTAGTTGTGTAATATAAAAGTAATAATAATCCTGTTCAGACTTGCATAATTAAACAAATTACTAATAATGTTCACTGCCTCGGTAGCCTAACGGTAGCGTATGCGACTGCTGTTCCTGAGGTCTCGGGTTCGATTCCCGGGTCGGATCAAATGTATCGCGCACGAGTAGTATGATCTGCAAATATTTGTTTCGGAGTTTGGGTGTTTTCTATGTATGATATGTATGTATTTACAAAAAAAAAGTATATATGTATTTATATCAGTTGTCTAGTACCCATAATACAAGCTCTGCTTAGTTTGGGACTAGATGGCGTTGTGTGTTAGATGTCGGAAATGATCTATAGACTCTCTGTTTGACAAATATATTTTTTTCCGCGTATTATTATATAAATATTTATGCAAATGCCGCAAATGAGCAAATGTCACTTACTTCTACGGACTGCCTGTAATGCTCCATCATGTTCTTACTGGCGTCCAACTCCGTAAGCTTTTTTACCACCACATCAGTCACATTTTTCTCTGTCATGTCTATTTTATCTCTGTAAATGTACGGAGAAATGTTAGCAGTTCAATGTTTTAATGATTTGCGAAGTGTTTTTTTAATACATAGGTCATTAAGGGAATACGGTTGTAATGATGTATTAGGTAGTAACGTATTAAACAAATGGTCTATTTGCTTCGGTTGAAATAATGTGAATATAAGGATTTGAAATAAATAAATCACAATATATTCACAGTATCACAGTATTAAACAGGAAGAGTATGCTTTGACCAAGGAAAGGCCTATGTCCAACAATGGATTGTTAAAGGCTTAGGAGGATGTTCTGAACTGTTCTAATAATTTTTGTGGTTCGTTATCAGTACTGAAAACCGAAAAACATATAACCTAACTAAAAATTTGGCTCCAAGGACCATGTAAGAGATCTATGTGGCGGGTGAGTGATAAGACATAATTTCTATTTTAAAGCATATTAATTAATAAGTTTTGCTTTATTTGCATTGAAATATAAATTAATTACATGTGATAATATTATAAACGCGAAAGTTTGTAAGTATGGATGGATGTTTGTAACTCTTTCACGTAGAAACTACTGAATGGATTTTAATGAAACTATAATGATATAGCTTATATATCAAAATAACATATAGGCTGCAATTTATAAAGATATCATCACACAATATCTTTGTACCGTGGGTAAAACCGCGGGCTCAGCTAGTCATCAATAACATTGATTGATTATGATAAAAATGTATCACAATTTTTTGACTTATTGAAAGGGAATTATCGTACTTTCTACACGAACGGTACCTGAAATCCTTTTCTTCATCTTTACTATGTATTGTTTGGATGAGAAATTAGTAAAGGAAAAACTATCAACTAACTAAATAAACTTTAGGAAGATAAAGGTCCTGTAGATGCCTGAGCGCTGCGGCGAAGTCAGGGTCGCCTTGTCTAATAAAGGTCAGGAACATGAAGGTGGTGGGTACCTGAGCGCGGCGGCGAGGCAGGCGAAGTCGGGGTCGCCTCGTGTATTAAAGGTAAGGCAGATGAAGGTGGTGGGTACCTGAGCGCGGCGGCGAGGCGGGCGGAGTCGGGGTCGCCTCGTGTATTAAAGGTAAGGCAGATGAAGGTGGTGGGTACCTGAGCGCGGCGGCGAGGCGGGCGGAGTCGGGGTCGCCTCGTGTATTAAAGGTAAGGCAGATGAAGGTGGTGGGTACCTGAGCGCGGCGGCGAGGCGAGCGGAGTCGGGGTCGCCTCGCGTGGCGGCCGAGGCGGCGGCGGCCCGGAGCGCGGCGAGCAGGCGCGAGAGGCGCGCGTCCAGCTGAAGCGCGCGCGCCAAGACGCCGCCACGCTCGGCGTCCAGCGCATCACACGCTGCCGCCTCCGCCTCCGAGCGCTGGCGCGCGCAGATGGCGGCCGACAGCGTGCGCAGCGACTCGCGCTCCGACGCCGACGCGCACTCGCCCTCTGCACACACACGGAAAGACGCCCTTATCTATAGTGCACAGAATGCGGGGCGCCAGCCGCGGCACTTTTAAACGAACCTGGGCGCTAGAATAAAGACAGCACACACAGGCACCGCATGCTCGTTACGCACCACCATCTCAGATTGGTTATTTTACGTCGTACACTTCAAATATTTTTTTCATCAAAATATAATTTAAGAATCCATTAATAATCACAATCTTCTTTTGCATCATCTCGCCTAATCCGTAGTTGTGATTTCGTAAAAGAATGAAAATTATAGTGGAATAAAATATAAATGACTGAAAATATTCAAACGTATATTCTCATATAAATAAAAAAAACATTTATTCTTTGTAAATTGTGACACATCAAATGTACAAGTTTAAAAGAATCATTTACCTTTATCGTCGACACAAAAGTCTCTTTCAGGCGAAAGTTCATCGCCGCTCCAGGCACCGGCTCCCTCTGCCCCTGACCACCACTCTTCGGCGCATTCTACAAGTAAAATGTACAAATATTTAAATACATGTATAATCATTTAACTATTAATTGAATTAATCTATTTGAATATGTAATTTGAGTCAGTACTACGTACGTACGTTTTAAACTGACCCAAATTATGTATTCGTATATATATATAAAAATCGCTATTGGATAATTTTTATAACATACTAGCGGTAGTTCTTTTTGTAATGTTTAGATGCATGTTTGATGGGCTTATCACTCATTATGCAGGTCGTATCGAAAATAGTTACCAGGGTCGGTGACGAGGCACGGTTCGGTCTCCGAGTCCAGCAGGTCGGCGGAGTTGTCGTTGTCGTCGGACACGTGCGAGCGCTCGTCGTCCCTGGCAAGCGCGGGCGGCGCAGGGGCGCTCCGCAGCGCCCGCGCCACGCTCGCCAGCAGACCGCCCCCGGCCCCCGCCTCCTCCTCCGGGGACAGCGCCTCACCGCTGTCGCTGCGGCTGGAACGAGCGGACCGTATTCATCAGTGAAGTAAGCTTATTGCGTATTGTCAATTGTCAGATTTTTCTTTTGAATTCGCAATTAAAAACAAATGGGCAGTCATAAGGACTGACGGTAGAAGTGACAACCTATAACTTAGAATGTTATTTGTAAAATTAATGTGTAAAATTAGAAATTTCAGAATGTTTGAATTAAAATTGTGCGTCGTGCTTGAGGGCACGTGTTCGATTGCCGAATCGGACCAAATGTTTGTATGATCTTTTTTTTTTTATTTTTTTTTATATTTAAGCTGCCAAAATGACTCTGCTCTGCCTGATGGAAAGCATGAGCAGAATCCAAGAGTGGTGGTCACCATCCTCAATGCGAAAAAGAACAATGCAGCATGGTGACCCACACTATAGCGGCCTGGGGGGAAGGGGGATGGTGAGGGGGATAGGGGGCGTTGGATCGGGATATGGGCCTCCGGTATCCTCACTCACTCGATGAAACACAGCGTAAGCGCTGTTTCACACCGGTTTTTTGTGAGACCGTGGTATCACTCCAGTCGAGCCGGCCCATTCATGCCGAAGCGTGGCTCTCCCACGGTCTGCAAATATTTGTTTCTGAGTTTGGGTATTTCCCATATATAATATGTGTGCATTTATAAAAAAAAATTATATATGTATTTATACCAGTTGTCCATTAGCTATAACACGAGCTCTGCTTAGCTCGGAACTAGATGGCGTTGAGTGTGAGATGTCCGAAATATAAATATTTAAATATTTCGGACATCTAACACACAACGCCATCTAGTCCCAAACTAAGCAGAGCTTGTATTATGGGTAATAGACAACTGACATGAATACATAAATACTTTTTGTTTTTGTAAATACATACATATTATACATAGAAAACACCCAAACTCCGAAACAAATATTTGCAGATCATACAAACATTTGGTACGACCCAGGATTCGAACCCGAGACCTCTTGCAGAGCAGTCGCGTACGCTACCACTGCACCACCGAGGCAGTCAATGTTAAATTGATGAGCGTAGCCGGGTGTGTGAGGTACCTGTAGAGCTCGTTGTGGTAGACGGTGGGCTCGAGCGCGTCGCTGGGCAGGCGGTAGGCGAGGTGCACGGCGCGCGTGAGGCGGGCGAGGCGCTGCGCCAGCGCGTCTAGCGNGCACCAGCTGGCGGCACTCCGCTCGCCTGTACATCATCATCATCATTACCGATCGATACGGCGTCGTTTCCCAATCGACCACCTGAGATTCCTGTCACGTCGCACCGAACTTTTTTATTGCAGAGGCAAAATCATCATAATAAAATATATTTTAAATTTATATACCAGTACTAAAGAGAAACGGTTATTTTTTTTTTTTAAAAAGGCCTTCTTTAATTCAAACTTCTCAAAATTCTCCGGTTGTTTTGTAGAAATTTATTACTAACGAAACGATTATCATATTTAGGCCGCGGTATGAAAATTTTATGAACAGTAAAATCAGTAATATCGTAAAATTAAGGCGTTATTTTTGCCCATAATAGTTCGTTATTTTAAATGTATGTACGATTTTATAGTTACATTAAAACTGTTTGTCACGTGTCTGTATCACAAATAAATAAAATATCGCGACTTCACCCACCTTCTATCGAGATCTGCATTGACCCGTGCTAATTCTGTCTCAGCTTCCCTTAGCGAGTCGCTAAGTGCTCCGGTCTCTGCAGCTAAAAAGTCGTGCATTTCGGCCGCCTCACGTTCCGCCTCGCTGAGGCGAGCTTCAGCCAGGCGCGCCGCCTCGCGGGCACTACACGCCTCCTGAAACAACAATATTCATGCATAAATAAATAAATCATAGACCATTACCATCATCAATAGCCTCCAATGGTCCACTGCTAGACATTTCCTCTTCTCAGGAAACAGATTTTAGCCTACTATACGACCCTGGCCGGACGGGTTCTCTTTGCAGTGTTATTATTATCCTGCGTAAATAGACCATTTGTGAAAATAATAACGAAAAGACAAAAGCTTTTGTTGCTTTCTGCTTAAATTTTCTTATTTTGCAGCACCGAGCCCCGCAATGTTACCCGCGGTACAAAGATATTGTGTAAATTATATCTTTATAAATTGTAGCCTATGTATTATTCTGATGTATAAGCTATATTATTATAAAGTTTCATTAAAATCCATTCGGTAGTTTTTACACGAAAGAGTAACAAACATCCAACCATTCTTACAAACTTACGCGTTTATAATAGAAGTAGGATAATAATTACAGGTTATACAAAAATATGGCTTTTTATGTAATAGGGGGCAAACGAGCAGACGTATCGCCTGATGGTAAGGGATCACAAGTGCGTTGCCGGCCTTGGTGGATGGGGAGGGGGATGAGGGGAAGGGTTGGATTAAGGGTCTCCGGTATCCTCACTTACCCGTTGAAACACAGCGCAGAAGCTGTTTCACACCTGTTTCCTGTGAGGCCGTGGTATCACTCCAGTCGAGCCGACCCATGCATGCTCAAGCGTGGTTCTCCCACGGTTGATAACAACTTACCCGTTTGTAAGGCTTACATACGGGTAAGTTGCTATCGGTCAATATAAACACTTGCAACACCATTGATACTTCACTCAATTTTGATGTTTACAACATTAGAGTTAGGGTTACTATTCGTAATTAATGGAAGAACAAACACAGTGGTTTTACTTAAGTATCCTAAAACATTTAGTAACCCAAATAGAAACGATTGCAGACCATGTCTTGTGCATTTAACATTTTAAAACATATGTTTACCTAATTTTGCTATTGTGAACAACAAATTATTATTATTATTTTGAACTATAATGGCACTTGGTACACTTACGACATGCAATCTGTTGCACTGGTCTCGTAATGCATCGATCTCAGCCCGCTGTTTCGCTGCCAGTTCGCCTGTTGACCGAAGCTGCTCTTCTAGAGCACGCAGGCATCCGTCTGCACCGGCACCCGCTCCTGTTGTAACAAGTTACACAGTGTTATAGAATAAATATTATTTGTGCAGAAGGCAGAAGTTATTCCGTAAATATTAAATGCCGTGTGTTATTTTTTCCAAAACTCTTCATTTGAGTTTTTCTTTTCCCGATGAAAGTTGCACAGAATTGACCTTACGATGGCCATTGATGTAGGTATCTCGCTTGAGGTCAAAGTTGTGGCCAAAATAGACCAGATATAGGTAAGTGCAAAAAGGTACTCTGGTGTTTTAGGCGGCTGAATCATGTATATCACATGAATTAAGTAAGTGAGATATACACTGCATTTTAACTAATTTTGTCGTTATAAATAAAAAGCTTAATTACACTACCATTTGGGTAATCAAGTATTTAAGGCTTAACACAAACGACCTCTAGTCCTCTGTCATTGACATTTTAAACTTATAAATTATGATGCAGATAAATTTGCATACAAAATCTTATCTTAATTATACATATTTTACAACTTTTATTATTTGTATCTGGTACCTAAAGTCTCACATAACAAGCAGATAACAATGGCCATATTTTTGACTAACACCTTTTGAAGTTACCTTTGCCATTGTCTACATTCAACGCGATTAAAGGAGTTTTAAAGAGACGAAAAATATCATGACAAGTTCTAATTTGATTACATGATTGCAGAGGGGACGAATGTGTCATAACCCACATGATACGCCTAGACCTGCACACCTACCTCCACCTACTTCTTATTATGCTAAAAAATAAAACGATGCTTAAATAAATAAATAAAATAAATAAATATTTTCGACAAGAATTAGTTCTTCATTGTTTCAAATTTCATTTGCAGTATTGGTTTAACTCATGTATAGCATGTAACGTTGGATGTAATAAACACGAGAGAGGGATAGAAGCAAACATGGGCTTGTGTGTTATATATAGCTCTTGTCTGTTACTCGATGACATAATTTGTAAACACAACCGTTGATTGAAAAAGAGCGACCGAAGTATTCCATGTTTCGTTATTTTTTGATATTTATCGTTGGTGGAGTTAATTTGGTGTTGAAAAGTATATTATTAATTGTGAATCGTTAATAATCATAAATAGAAATGGGAGAGATGTATAGGAAGTTTAGATTAAAATTTTTATTCCTTAAAAAATCCTTGTTTGCAGACTCTTGAGGAACGACAGATTGTAACAACAGAAAACTTGTTTGTTTTGTAAAAAATAATAATATAAGTACATGTAATTCTCGTTGTCATAGTGTCCTCGTTAACATTGTAACAACGACATTTGAAAATTTAAGCTGCTTGCAATTCGTAACATGATCAATTGTAATATATTTTTGCATTCAACATAATCTAAAATATTTTTTGTTAAGAATGTATGAAAATAAAAGTTAAGTTAAAATCGACATAATAACAGGCAAAGGTGACGTGCAAAATCTCAAATAAGAATTTCACAAACAAGTCTTTTTATATACTGAGCCTTTAAATGCAATCGATAAATAATAATTAGTTAATGACGTTATTTATTAAGGTTTTGTTGTATTTATCTCTTAATGCAAGTTATTCTTGAGAAATTTGCAACCGTGACATATAAAAGAGGTCATATCGATTAAAACGGTACCGGAATGGAACAGCCTTTTATCGACATCAACAAGCCACCTGTTAACCCCAGTCACTTATAATAGGACAAGTTTAATTCGCGGCTGCGCTGGCGTGTACTACGTAATAATATAGTTAATAACCTGTGTTCTAGCTTAACTAAACTTAGCTTTTAACTAAACATAACACAAATAGCACCTTAATAACGAGCGTGCGTGCGTGCACTAACACCCCACTACTAGATAAATATTTAAAGAAGTCGAGTACAGTATAATGTGAGACTTGTCAGTTATCAGTACTTATTATCTACATTGAATAGCTTTGTAGTTTTGGATATTATTTGGAGTGTAAGTACCAGGGGAAGCCCAAAGGCTAATAGCAGTTATTACCTTATTTAGTTACCGCTAGGTTTTAGACACTGGCACGTAACTTGGCCAGATTCGTTAGATGCGCAGAAGTCGTTTGTAGGTCCCTTTGGTTGATAGAGGGACGCGGGGATTGTAGTAGCACCGTTTTGAGCAAGCGATTGGAGCTATCAATTAACAGGTGTTAATGCAGTAGATACTTGAAGCTTTACAATAAGTGCGTAACTTAAACAATGTTCTAATCAATTCTGTCAGGACCTAATCTGTACTGTTATCTATGTGGATGTATAACTGTCTTATTTATATTTTATAAATATCAGCTAATGATATGACTGTTTCTTCATTTTGGGCGTTTCCGAATAAATTAAATATGAAAAATTTCTAAGAAACATCTTTTAATCCAAATAGTAGCTATTTTAAAGTTGTGACTACGATTACAACAATATTTATTGAAAATAAAAAGCTCATCTTAATACCCGGTCTATTTTAAGATCTATGGAGATAGATAGCGTTAATGGTCGACGACCCCAAATGGTAGCAGTAAACCTATTATAAAAGTTAGTTCAGTGTTATAGTTCTCGCCAGCATTTATAGCTTGACCTGTGATTTATAACCATTTTGTTGTTCATTCATTTGATATATTTCGTGGCCGTTGTTCAAATTCTAACTGAAAGCTATATGTATATATGATAATAATATTTCTTTAATAACTTTGAAAATTATGATTTTATAGCTACTTATACTAAAATTAACTAAAGCATTATCTACTAAAAAGAGCCTAAATGGTTTATTTCTTTTAATGTTGGGTTTCCTAGGGAAGAGGTTTTTGTTTAAATAGGGAAAGTATACCGTACAGGTACTTTCTTTTTACTCCTGGTAAGTTTATATATAACAATTAAAATAATTTAATATTTATAATAAAATTTCTACTTTGAAGTTGGTTTCATGCTTTAGTTTGTTTTCTTTGGCGCATGTGTAGATTAAAGACCCCTATCTTAAAATATTAACAATGTAATCGACTTACCCGCTCCTGCAAGTTCCAAAAGCCTTTGTGAATTTCTGTCCAGTTCAGCAATGGCAGCCAGTCGGGCAGCTCTTTCAGCCGCTAGTTGCGATTCAGCCCGTTGTCTTCTTTCTCTTTCTTCAGTGGCGGCTGCCAGAGCATTCGCTAATCGAGTCGCTTCCACGTCCCTAGCACTCGCCTGTACACCGCGGTGACAACGACTAACTTCTATGCGACTGGAAAGAAGACTGTTTGATCATGAAATATTTTTAGAAATTCATATGATTGATTTTTTAACAAGCTAAAATGTAATGGATTCTGAGTATTTCAGTGTGTTAAAAACTTATATCTTTAAAAGTATGTGTGTTTGATAATGTTATTTTACTCACTTCTCAATGTTTGGAACGATTCCCGCCAACGCTGACTCGATATCAGTTCCCAATAGCACTGTTTGCGAGGTCTTCTCTGCGTAGATACGAACTCTCGTCTTGATGGATGACCGCGAAGAACAAGATCGAGTCACAGTTGGGCGTCGCGAAGATGGTGGAGTGCCTTCATGCCGAGGTGAACCTTCAGAATCTGCATCACGCCGTCTCCTTGGCAACGTAGCGTATTTATCAGCTGCTACTTTAGTTGCATTTGCATCTGTGTTTGTCGACAACCGAGGTCCGTTTGCAGGCCATCTCTTTTCCTCACTTGGTGAGTTTGGCGTCCGACATCTAGCAGTCGATGTTTTGGTGGGTTTGGCACGAAGGGCGGGGCTTTCGCGGACTAAGTTTGGCAGATCGGCAGTGGGACGAATTCGGGGCTTCGGTGTGAGTGGGCGTGGTTTTTCCGGCGGAGTTGGTTTTTCTCGACTTCTAGCCCGTTCACGCGTTGCTAAGTTAGGACCACGAGGTGCAGTTACGGGTCGCGGAGGGTTAGAACCTATTGGTGAGCCACGCTTTGGTTCAGTTACATTAACGTTAACGCGACGTCTTGGTCGCGGTGGTGCTCCCGCTAGAGACGAGCTCTCAGATCCACAGCCCGAACCACATGAGACTACACTTGAAGCGCACGATCGCGATCCACCACCACTGCTAAGTGCACGGCCGCATCCCTCCACTCCGCTATCGCTACCGGCAGCGCCCAATGCGAGTTCATCCCCGGCTGGTAAGCTGTCGAGATCTCCCAGAGATCTAGCATCATCATTTGCTTCACACGATTCGTTCTCCACAAAAGGTTCCTTGAATATTGCCGGGCTATTGCTGTCACCATTCACAAGTGGCACTGCTGCGTTCTTGGTATCTTCATTCACAATTTGAACAACACTCTCATCCTTTTTACCACATTCATCATCTTTTTTATTAGTTTTAACATCACTTTTATTTGTATTTTCACTATCGTTTCTTATATTTACAAGCGCAACATTGTCGGCGAGGCTTTCTACATCTAATTTATTTTGAGTTATAGGACTATTTTCATTGGACTGAACATTTGCGGCTGTTGGCGCGGCCTCAGCGGCGCAAACTGTGCTTTCTTCTTCCATGGTGGGTAAATATCACATGTTCTGTAACAAAACAAAATATATTGTTAGAGTGATGAATGTTAGGAAGCAGAGCAGGGTTACAGTACTGTGCAGCGGTATTGTAGATTTGTGACTATCATGTGTACGGCCCTCGGGCACAGCTGCAGTGTCCCGGGAGCTTATTGCTTGCTTTTGTTCCGGATATTATCTATTCAAATACTAGTTATCGTAGAATTACTGTACAATATTTAATTTTAATCCATTCTAATTATATTAATGTTCCTGCAATATTTTAATACTAAAATTTACCTCAGGAAAGCAAGACAATATATTTTAAATGACAAAGTTCACTGTAGCATCACAGGTTTATGGCTTGGTTATGCGATCACATCAGTAAAAATACTTGGCAGGCGACGTTTATTCTAGTACAAGGCATTCAACAATATAAACGCTGAACAGAGTGAAATAAAAAGTTAGGTATTACGGTATCAAATGGTGAAACGGGGCACAACAAGCAAAATCTATCGAGGCATTGTAAAGCTAGCGCAACTATGTGCCACAATGATAATAGTTCTCATGAATCGGAGGCCTTCAGTCGGCCTCGCCTATTCATAGTTTAAAACCTCTCAGTAATGAAACACTGTTTCACATAAACTTTTTTATCATTTCCCTTCATATACCTAACAATGTAAACGTTACCTACGTTAAATTGATTTCGTGATTACTTCTCTAATACCAAGAAAGTGAAATCGTTTGTCACAATTACATCGTTCTTCGTCAAAGAGATGTTCTGATTAAAATTAACAATATATTATCGATAATACATACAATTATTGGGTAGATAAGGTTCACCTGTTGAACATGTTCAAAATATATTTCTACAAACTATGGTAAATCTTGAATGCTTGTTTAGAATTTAAGATGGCAAATTTCATCTGGATACATCCCTAAAACTGTAAAGCATATGTTGTAGGGTGGTGTTCACTTTAAAATAAATACAATTAAAACACCGTTTAATTAATAAGAATTGGTATTTATATGTATAAGACTGCTTTTGAAAACGCCTCCTCTGTTGATATTTATTATTGCAAACAAGTATTATAAATAAAAGAGGAAGGCGAATGACTGACTAAGATACCCAGAGATCAACGCACAGCACAAACCGCTGAGCCTAGAATCCTGAAATTTTGCATGTAAGTTCTTTATATAACGTAAGGGAGTACTAAGAAAGGAATTTTTGGAAATGCCAACCCTAAGGGGTAAAAAAGGGGATGAAAATATCTACTTATGTACGAGCGAAGCCGCAGGCAAAAGCTACTATTGTATTTTATATAAATATCAGCTGACAACAAAAGACGTGATTACTCACTTCATAAGATATGGAGTAGAAATAAACACTAGGAATCGATACGTTATCGCTTCGCTGATTTATCAAGAACACAGTAGAACAATATGTACATGAATAGGTATATGTTTTATTATAAGAGTAATAAATTATTGAAATGCCTTCACGTTATTTGTATACCTACATAACGTGACTGTCTCGCGTGTGTGATCTGAAAATTTAAATCGAAAATCACTACGATACTTACTAGACCACCTAGTATACCTACCTAGAAACTGGCAGAAGGCTGGTGACTAGAAAGTACCAGGAATTAACTACACATATTTTTTCCAAAAACGTTCTGTGTTATGAGGTAAGGGTTGTGCAGCTTATTTATAAAGATTTATATTATAACTACTATTGTATCACACAAGCTTATAGAGAAAATGATATCATTTTTATGGTATAGGGGGCAAACGAGCAGACGTATCGCCTGATTGTAAGTGGACACCGCCCATGCACACTCGCAACACCAGAGGCGTCACAAGTGCATTGCCGGCCTTTGGGGGAAGGGGTGGTGAAGATGGAGGGGAGGTATTGGGGTATGGGCCTCCGGTATTCTTATTCACTCGGTGAAATACAGCGCAAGCTCTGTTTCACACCAGTTTTCTGTGAGGCCGTGGTATTAATCCGGTCGAGCCGGCCCATTCATAGCGAAGTGTGGCACTCCCACGGTAACATCTAAAATTATTTGTTAATTTGCATGGTAATGTTCGCCAATTATCCTGTAAACATTAGTTGTTAGTTAGTTGAACAGTAATAGGCTTGTAGGCGTTAATGTGTTGTAAGTTGGTGTCCGGTTAAATAGACTGTCACGTCAATTTGTTTACAAAAAACTTATAATATACCATTAATAAATACAGAGTAGAAAACTTTATTTTAAACCCACAGCTGGTTTAAGTCTTCTTAGATTTGAGAATTAAAAATACGGTTTAAAGTGATATTCCTTTAGTATCTTATTTTTGAAGGCATTAAGAGTTGTTATTTATACAGTGTTGCTTTATATGAGAATGGAGTGTGGAGCATATAATTGTAGGCTGAAAAACATTGAAACAATATGATACCTAAGATTGGTTCCGTAATCGTTTCATGTCTTAGTAATGGTTTTAACTTACGTAAGAAAAACGTTCTTCTGTAGGTCAAATAGGTTTGATTTCATCTTATTAGTGTTTAAGACACACCTTTACCTAATAAGTACCTAACTAAGTTAGCGTTGAAGTGTATTGATTGATTTGAACAGTTTTTAATTTGGTTACTAATAGAATGACACTTTTGTAAATAATTAATTTATTTAATATAAAAAAATAATATGATACAAAGTAAATAACTTTGGTACTATCTATTTACTTGATTGTCCCATCCCATGTTTAAAGTATTTGATTAAATAAAGATTAATAATGACGGTTATCTTCAGAACCGGAGTCCTTTCATGCTTGTGTTTATATGTAAATATGATTTAACATGTAAATACGTTATATTGGTAAATGTGCCTTTTATATATTTTATACTAAATTTTATCCGCGGCTCCATTCGCGTGTATGTTAGTTTTTGCGGTGAAGAGTAGCCTATATCTTACTCCAGAATCGAAGTATGTATCTACATGCCGAACTAACTGTAATCAGTTCAGCGGTTTAGCCTAAATGCGTGACAGACAGAGTTACTTTCGAATTTATAATATTAGTATAGATTTGTATTACTTAATATGTACATAGCACGCACCCCTACACACACATACACACACACAAAGACACACACATACACACACACAAAGACACACACAACACACACTCACACTCAGTATAGTGTTTTTTTTATAATGTATAGCTTAATTTGCTAATCTACTATTATGAATGTAAAACGCTTATGTCTGTACTTTGGGGCGAATATAATAATAGCNATTTGCCTAGTCGCTTTCATATTCTTGTATATTTTACTATCAACTACAGGCATATATATCAAACTCTATAAACCCTTTGCTGTACTCTAACGAATTTAATTGAATTAATAAGGTTTTCATTAATTAAAAAATAATAAACAGCTATAAATTGTAACTTGAACGCGATAGATGATAGATAAGTGCACATACTTGTAGTGTAATCTTTCTACTCATTACTTAAATAATTTATCGCAGCAGTCTCATCAATACGGGTAATCATGACTATATATGCCCAATGGTGAATCCCTATACGTGATGCCGGGTGATTGGCCCGTCATTTAGAAGGGGACTTGAAAAGCAAACTACTTGAACATTGAACTGTGTTGAAAGTTCATCTTATAATTCAATACTGTGGGTACACTAGCCAATTTGTCACGGTAATCATGTAAGAACGTGGACGACGCGCCGTCTGCACCCACCATGTACTAAACACATGGTTTATTTATACCGGTGAAACAGGCCTGTCGTCTATTAATTAAACAAACCAGAAAGGCCACGGCGAAGGCCTAAAGTCATTGCCTTGTGTTACACTTTATTAAAAAGGGAAGTAAGTGAGCAGTTGTAAGCTAGTGTTGTGTAGGTGGTTAGGTTTTAACTCCTCTTGACTTGACGGTTCGGCATGGCCTGACATATCCAAAATTAAGTGATCATCGGCAAAATCGTATTAGGAAAACAGGTGGATCCAGACAAGTATTATCAGCTTTTAGAAACATTTACATCATATATTCAGATTATAGTATGTAATAGTTGTAAAATAATAAAATGTAGTTGAGTTTGGTTCATTTAATTTAGACCGATATATTAATCTGTACAATGTGCACTTTAAATGTGAATTTAACAAACAGTTTTCTTTTATTAAAAAAAGATTTAAATTAAAAACAGAAACACACTTGTATGCATCAATAATATTTACACAAAAAATGTTATGCCTTATTACAAATAATGAAGTGAGAATGCATTGTTAAATGTAAAGGGAATCTAATAAGAAAACACAAATATGAACAATTTCCAAGTTGCCACGTTGATCGATGTAAAGCATATTATTTTGACTATTTGTATCTTAAATAAAAAATATATAGTGTAAGAAAACATGTTAACAAAAGTCGGTTACAAACCAACAAACATACAAGTGTTATAAAGGAGCCTGCGATAGAATACAGACGAACCTGAAGCTCTCTAAGCGTCATGATAATGATAAAGATTACAAATCCATCATTGCAATTGAAAGCAGCTTCGTTCATTTCTATTTGAGCGAGTTTCTTTTGTACGTCTGAAATACAAATAAGTTATTTATTCTTTTAATTTATATTCTGTACAGGGCTTATTGAGAAACACAAGAAACGGAACGTTTTGCGGTTATGTATTCTAAGATTATTCACTTTCTTTGAAGGTAAAAACTGGCAGGCAAAAGTAAAACCTTTAACGTAAAACACATAGGTATGTGTACAAAAAATGATATTATTTAGGTAATATACGAGATTTATTTTCACTGCTGTCTATTTTAAAAACAAAATCGTTTGGCAGGAAAGTGTTCCACTCTATCTATATTCAGAAAAGCATTTTGTGATTAAAATACTTTGACTATAAGCTGCAAAGCTGCTATCAAAACTTTTAAGTCGTCCATTTAAATCTTCGTTTGTTTATAAAATTAGAACAAAATCAAATAACAGAAACAATGGTTATATTTAAACAAAAACGACACAACTACAAATAGCATGTACGTTCTTGTAGAATACTATGTTCGTTTAAGTTTCATATGAAAAGATGAAGGTATTATTATTGACTGTTGTGCACATTGCATTAATTATGGTCTTTCAGCAGGTTTCAAGTATAAACGTTACGCATGTATTTGGCTAAATTCCATCTCTAGGCGTGAGTTCGTGCACAGAGCTCAAGCAATGAACTTAAATCTAGGTTAATGCTCGCAATTTATAAACGTATGTAAATCTGTTCGGTGTGTGTAACGCAATTTGCAATACCTTTTGTTGGTAATGCGACAGTCTACAATAGAAGATTGTTGAATTTTGCATGAGAGGGACCCCATGGCCATATTCAATTAAACGACTATACGACGACGACGATTTACCACATTATCCGTATACTATAACTAAGCAAAGAAAACAATAAATAAGTAATGGTTTAATAGTGAAAAGAGTTTGTCTCAAGAGGAATATTTAGAATTAGTGTTTGACAAGAATAACCATGTATTTACTTATTATAAAGAATTTAACCAAAGCAAAATAATAAATATATTGTGCGAATTGAATGTCTAACGTGAACCTCAATTACCGTTAGTATCTGAAAAGGAACCAGGCACAAAACGTACCATATAATGTAAGCGCAAATATTGTTTGATCAGAAACCAAATACGTTGGTCCCAAAATTCTTAATTCACAGACCTAAAGTGCTCTGCGAATCGGAGACTAAACAAACGGTGCTGTGACGTGTCTGGTGTTGACACAGTCACATGCTAGGACTTTTACGAACTGGCTAGTAAACATTATCCAATTGACATACAGTAAACACACTTTATACAAGTAACTTTACTTCAACTTAAAACTTTGGACGTTGATAGTTCACTATGAAATGTGCACGTGCTTATAAGTATTTAATAAAACATATAACTTAGAAAACATTAGCCATAAACCTACGTAACACATTTACATTTCAATATAAATTGTGCCGAGCCCGAAATATTTAGTGTATAATTAACTAACGTATATAATATATGATTGCGTGTGTGGAATCTAAGGCAAAAACTATAAAAATGAGATCAACAAATTGTTCAAGCAACACTATTAAGTGAGCTCATAACATAACACAGACCTTGTTATATCTGTACTTAAAAAAGACTTGTAAAACTTGAATGTAGTCATGGCAAGCGAGTCAGTAACTTCTCGATTTGAATTACAGATAGAAAATAACTGGAACAGATGTCAATAATAAAATACACGCATACTCAATTTTATGAATTTTAATGCTTATCTTGTTGTACAAGCCAAAATAAAAAATTAAAAAACCCCCTATGCAAGCACTTAATCGAGAAATTATACGGCAAAAATGCTTTACATCATTTTGCAAAAGAACTGATACTCTTACACTGCTGAACCGATATTAACCAAACATAGCAAAGAACCACTGCGAGGAAACTGGCTTTCAAACGAAAAAATATCGCATCGAAGTCGGTCCATCCGTTTGAGAGCTCCGACGCCTCAGGCAGACAGACATCGACGTCAAACTTATAACACCTCTCTTTTTGAGTCGGGGTTTAAACAGAATTGATGACGGAAAGAGTTTCATCCAAGTTTAAATCCATCCTAAACATTATAAATTCGAAAGTCACTGTGCCTGTATGTATGTAACGCTTTCACGGCTAAACCGATGCACCTGTGGAGGAACGGATGTCGTGTCCCTCTAAGACAAAGGAAGATCCACCGACCAGGCGAGATGATCATGCCTGGCGGGACACTACCCAACGGTTGACGTTGGGAAGTTGTATATATGCTTATCGGTACGAGAACTTTTGTTGCGCGATTCTGGATTGGTAGCTTCTTCCTTTCCTTCGTTACTCCGTAGTTAGACGTATCTTCGGTAGATGGCGCTGTAGGGTGATTATTTCTGTTTACGTTGTATGTGGAAGTTGTCACACACCGATTTGAATAAAATTTGACTTGAAGATATTTTCATTTACTCTTTACCGAATTAACCGACATACACGCGATTAGAGCTGAGGACATAAGATAGTATAATATATGTTTTGAAACGCAGTCTCTGGATCAGCGGCTATTTTGAACTGGTGCAATTGACACGTCGTTCCGTGTCAGAGATGGATGAGACCAAGGTCATTACACCGGTAATGACGTAGCGGCTCATGACTTTGCAAATTACTTAATAAACCATAGAAGCGAGTGAGCAAAAGAAATAAAGGCATACACGAATTACCTATTTATTTTTTTTATTATCAGAAATACACAAGGGCAAACAAAATCGAGGTAAATTTATTTCGTTTCTGTCATGGTTAGTTGTTTAAAATCCTTATATAGTAAATACGATTCTTTCCTCGTTTGGGTTAAAAGAATTTAATACTTCATTGCACCAACAACAACAAATATTTGTTAAGAGTTCTAATAATAATTTTAGAATTTCTGAAAGCTTAACTGACGACAGTTCATTTTATTAACAGCGGATGTTCATCATTATATCAGCCATAACAGGGCTTAGGAATTGCTCGTCGACGATCCCCTAGGGCACGACCTGAACAGTGAGGACGGATAACTATTATGTAAATAGGTAACATAATTTCATACAAAACAGCATTTGGGTTATCGAGGCGATATGTTCACACATCTATATTAAAAGCATTTTTTTAAATACACATATACACCATACCACAAATGATAAACGGCTGCATGCAAGTGGAATACAGTGACGTCACTTATGTGCTGTAATACTTCGAAGCAGAACTGGTAATTATTTTTACGGCCTCTGTAAGCTTATAATTCGAAAAAACGACGAAGGAAGATTTTTTTGTAGTTTGACGTCTTAACTCTGCAACGACCAGAGGATTTTATTATTGTAGTACTTGACAGTACGACGCAGACGACAGACGTATTTTTTGCAGCGAGTTGTTCTTTTGCTATTGTTTTAAGCTATTTAACATCAGTCTGCGATTTTTGAAGTAACAGGAGTAGGTCAGAGAATCTAAATAGAAAACTATGGGACACAGTTTTTTTATATTAATTTTAAACTGGTTTGTTGCTATTATCTCGAATATTTTTCATTTTTTATTTTCTGCAATTTCTTTTGTATATATATTTTTGTTTTAAATAAAAGAAGGATAAGTTAATCTTTGTAACATCAACTATCTGCCAGTGCAAGTCCCTTTAATCGCTCCAGAGATCGCCACACAGACAGACAAAAAATTATAAAATGTTTTTTTGATGTTTACTTTTTAGGCATTTAGTGTGAAAAGCTGTTAATATTAAATAACAAACATACACTTCAGTATTATTTATTTATATAGATGTAAATCTAGATTGCTTGAACAAAATTGCTCACAAGTTATGCATTGTTAGAATAAAATGACCACTTAAGCTGTCTGACTCCGAAATAATGGCAGATTTTAATACTAGTTGAAAATGACAAAGAGCTGCGTTGTACTACGAGTCGATTGTTGTAACCCTTTTACCATTAGCAGATCAGACAGGGCGCGACCGGATACCGAGGGCACGGTGCCGAGTGTAGACTGCCTAAGCAACCATTACCCAAGCAAATAACTGAATTGATAGACTACTTTGTACGTGAAATTAAAGTGTTAATAGATGTATGCACTTTCACAGATAACTTTATTGTATATTATAAATAATCTCGGTAAAACATGAAAACACACATTTTATTAATTATTTTTAAACTCTAAACGTAACGACCTAACTAAGAGATCGATCCGAAATCTAAGTTTAGAATTCTTATTCGGATTTCAAATGGGGCTTGTTATTATTACTTGTGACTTCGGTCAATTAAAATATTTAGCGGAGCATGCAAATATGTCGTTAAACGTTAAAGTTAACAAATTGGCTTCTAGTAGATAGTAGATCTATTCTTAGTACTTGTCGGTCGCCTTAACATTTGTTTTTTTATTAAAAAGGGCAATGAACCAGGATTAATCATGACTGTCTCGTTTCCAGATCTGTATAACATAGACAATGTCAAAAGAGTCATTGCATTTACAGCGGGTAAAAACCCGCCAGCTACAGTAGGAAAATAAATGGTATCTTCACTATAATGGTTTTAGATACGACGAAACTAATTCAATATGTGCTTGAATAGTCTTGGGGTGTAAAATAAAAATCATCAAAGTTTTGATAAGCGTTGATTGGTTTTTGTGGAATACAAGATTGTTCCTGGCATAAAAGAGGACTATATACCATGTCTTACCGATATCCTTTTTTTACATAAATTACAACATTTTACACATGACAGTAAATTATATAGTCGCCAAGTTGTTAAGCTTGTTGGCTTTGATATGAGTTACTTTAGATTGGACATAGTGTCACGGAATTAACTCCAGTTCTGAGTTCCATTAATTACTGTCAAATTGTTATAAACTACAATGTATTTACTAGTGTCATAGATGATCTCAAAGCTATGACTGGTTTTGATAATATCCTAAGGTGTAGATTATAGAAAGCGACTATGAAAATTAACTGTAAATTCTATATCTATCATTTCGCTAATCATTACTATATCGTTAGGTATTTTGTGTTTAGGACAAGTGAGCAACAGCGAAGAGGATTAGTTTAATCATTGTAAGGGGATTAATAACAATAAAGAACTTTAGGTATACTGTCGTTCAGTAAGTTTTGACTAATTATGTACTAGTTTTATGTTGTACATAGTTTATTATTAAACCATGCACTTCAGACTTCATCAACAACCCATAAAATCCCACTTCTGGGCTCGGATCTCCACTCAAGTGAGGGTTAAGGCCATACATCCCTACGCTGACCAAGTGCAGGTTGAGGACTGGCAAGACTACGTTGTGGCTACGTAATCTTGACGTTGGATGTTTTTAAGCCGCCCGAAGGCCTCCAAATAAGCTTCACGATCGTTATTCTAAGATAACAACGGGACCGACTGCTTAACGTGACCTCCGAATCACGGAGACGCTCATGGTAACATGCCACAAGCGGTCACCCATCCAGGTACTGACCGCGCCGTCATTGCTTACCCTCAGTGCTTGTTTCTAATCACCAACTGCAACTAGGCTATGAGTGCCTCTTCACAGTCTGACAGCAAATTTAGAAGCATTTTTTATACACATATTGCGCTTCAAGTTCTACTTAAACATGTTTTTCCCCAGCCTAAGACCAGAAAGTCTGCATTCCTATCGAGCTTTCTTTAAAATTTTTGTATAACTGTAAATCTCAAAACTTCAACAACTTGGAACTTTGGATTAATCATTAAATTAAACAAAGTGAAATGTTGCTTTCAAAAAGCTACATACATATATAATATTATATATGAAGAATCGAAATATCGTTCGTAAAGTGATTGTACTACTTTCTCAAGCGTTTTTTGGAAATGTTGCTACGACACAAAGCTACATCCGTCTTTCATACCAACAGGTACATGTAAATAAATAGGCTATTAATTATTTCACTAATATTTATTATTAGAAGTTCTTATATATATCACGTAGTTATAGTCATATGTAATTTCCAATTGCTATATATTTAAGTTTTACTACCAGGATTACAGAAATAGCAAAGATTAGATTATAGATAAAGTTAATAGACTACATGCATTTATAAGTATTCAACGATACAATTTGTAAAAAATTAAAATATTTAACCTTTTATGGACTTTTACAGTGTTATAGACGGGTCATTTCATTTGCTTCTATTAGGATTGTTATTTTTCATTGAGGTTTTCAATAATGAACGAAGTCAATGAAATTCTAAAATTGTCACACCATATCTTGCCACTCACACACATGAATGTCAGGTTTCGTCATCATCATCATCATCATCATGTAATACTACTATAGAAAAACTTGAAGGAGGAACCGATTCCATATGTTTTCTAAATTTAATCCGCGTATAAAGTTTACTTTGGGTATTTTGGGATCAAAATTTTCAATATAAGCACTTTTATGTAGCGGATTCTTTTGTGTTCTACGTTCGTTAATGTCAACTGTTGTATGTTTTCGATGAACCCTGTCTGCGTATCTTTACTTCTACACCGTGCCCATCTGCATCGGAATACGGTATGTCATTTTAACGACCCTTATAACATTATAAGATCTCAGTTACGACCCTCGTAAATGTAAATTAAGACATAATGTATTTTATTTCAAGGTCTAACAAGATATAACAAATCATTTACAGACTTCAAGTAATGAATATATTTAGTTATGATATCCTAAAAACAATGGAAAAATTATATTTAATTTTGTAATTTTTACAAATTTTTACTGAGTAATTTAGCTTGAGTTTAACTTTTTACTCAAATGGATAAGGGTTAATAAAAATATAAATATTATCTATTTTTGAAATTAATTAACCAATTTAATAGTCGTGGAAAATTTATAAAAGAAATACCCTAATAATTGACTTAATCGATAAACAAACACTAAACCGATAGAATATTGTCTCCCACAGACCAAAGCGACAAAACAATTTGTTACGATACTTACGTAAAAGTAACAAATGTCCCTATTTTTCGAACTAATGACGGAATATCTCAAGCATGAAACTAAAAGAAAATAGTAGTTAAATCGCGTAGAACCACAAAGAAAGTAAACGGTTACATAAAATATAAGACAAGGTGAAGGCTAAATGAACGATACGATGGCGTGATGAGATCAAATGTTTGTATATTTGCCCGTGACACGAGCCACTGTTGTCATAGCCAACGTAGGCCCACGTTTTTATTATTCCAATAAATAGTCACCCCACATTGTAAACCCTCTTTGCACAGTACACACTGCGAATGCTAAATTACTTACATTGATTTTTGGGAAAAAGCTCGTTTTAAGTACAGTGTAAATTATCGTATGTTTGTAGTTTTAATGGTTGAATAATTTGATATGATAAAATATTGACGTACTCGTTATAATAATACAAAACATTAAGTTAATATGCAGTGCAAAACAGTAGGTAGGTACATATCTATTTATGTACATACAGGTCGTTGTTGTAGTAATTAATCATCTATTTATTTAAAGACGATACAAAATCAGCTGATAGCCAATATATTATTTACATTTTAGATATTTAATATCATTTAAACCAAATGTTTACACTCAGTATGCGTGTATGCTAAGAGATGCTAATATAATGTCGTATATGTTGTATAAACTATAATGTTGTATACCAAAAGTCACGGCAGTCGTCCTTCTAACATGAATACCTACTTGTTCATATTCATACGATAAGCATTATTAAATAATCCGATAACAATTTAATCGACAAAAAATGTAACTTATGTATACTCGTATATGCTTGTGTCATAGTGTATAATACTAATTTATTACATTCTTAACTTTAACAATTAATATAAAAGAACTTGAGAGTACACGTAAGTTTTATTATAAATTTACAATAAATTACCTGAAAGTTTATAGAACAGATGCGGTTAAGTTAACACGACTCAATAACGATAAAGTCGAACTCAACAGTTCTGCACAAACAAACAAACAAGTGCACAATAGTTCTCACTGAAGTTGCAAGTAGTAAACTATAGCAAGGTGGAAAGATTATCTTAGTCGTTAACACGTCGATATCCGAGACAGGCGCGGATGGAACTACCAAATAAACGCACCGATGCCGACGACCGGAGGGGCGCGGCAGCGGTGGCAGCGCGTCACCATGTGGAGCGAACGATAAAAACCCAACAATACACATGTGCCTTTCTCTATCACCATTCTGAACAAGCTGAATGTTGCTTCGACATGGCAAGATTATAATTGCATGGCCAGACTTGAATTATGAAGCCCGCAGCTGCGAATTACATGTCATACAATTCCAATAAAAACAAGCGATCTTTTAAGAGACGTGGCGCGATGGGTTCTTTAGGGACAAAGGATGAGGAGGATGAGGATGACCTTCATGTCAGATAACGTCTATACATATATCTTTGAAATAAAGATGTTATTATAGTAATTGTTCAAGGAAATAAACAATCATTTTTCGAAGTTCTAATCTAGTCGGTATTATTATATAATGAAGTAATTTTATTCAACGCTTAACGATATAAAATTGCTAATCTGTTCTGCATGGTTGATTCAATTGTGTGCACCGCAATAAGCTAGGCTTGATCAGAAGCTAAAACCTAGTCACTACTAACGATCTGTGCAAGAGTTATAATAGAATTGCACGCAATCATGTTTTTTTTTAAATGACGATAAGCAAGGAATTATTATATAAAAACAAAAATACATTATCAACATAAAAAAAAATGTCTAATATTGTATAATTTAACCAAGAATTACTAAGAAAGTAAGCAAGTCATTTTGTACTTGCCTATAAAAACAAGAGCATTATGCTAAATAAGGCGTGGGAATCAGATGCACTATTAATGAGAATATGTTCAAAACAACTTACTGTTTGAATGACTTAATATGCTTGAGGCTTTTAGAAAGTTAGATACCTATTTTCCTTATGTGTGAAACTGACGCTGTTGTTAACATATGAAGAAACACCACGAATCATATTGTAACTTCTAATTGTGTATCTAATACAGTTATACGCTACCAGAGAACTAACAACAACGTTAAAACATGTCCATCAAATTGATCAGACAGCAATATCCTGTCCATTGCTACCTACGCAAATTCGTTTACTGATAACTTCATTTTCCTTGCATATTACGAACGTCACGAGGACTATACGACAGGATTGGATTTGTATCTAACTTTCAGCTTATTGATCTCGTTAATGAGCGGGAAATCATTCTACCTCGAAGGCAGCTGTTGCTTTAAAGCAATCGCAAATAACTTTCCAATCATCTGGCAACAATTGGAAAAAAATAATTTCACAAACGTAGCAAAGCCAATATGAATTTAAAAAGCCTCATAAAACACTTTAAAGGAGCTAAATACGTAACAGTTTAAAGATCAAGAAATAGTCAGTGCGTTACTCAATGCAACTTCATTGGCAGTTTTATTGGCAATGTAGGTCACAACGTTTACATGAGACTATTTATCAAAGGAGATAATTTTCCTTTGAACTCCGGAGTAATTGATGCCCTTGACCGGTGTAAACGGCCATATGGTGCATGTATGCGCTTTGAATCTTGACTGGTGAGACCAGCGCCGTAGATGGCATCTCGTGATCATCCAGTATGACCTTGTCGGTACATGAAGTGTTAAACCGGACGAAAAATAAGGTCAGCTGGGAATCGGTAATTGTAATTTTAGAATGCAATCAAAAACCATAAAAGAATATTAACTTGGATTTTTTATTATAAGTAATGCTTTGCCGTTTCGCAGGAAATACAAGACAGTGACTCGAAAAATACTAAATTATAAAAAAATAGATCGTTTTCAATGTAATAGTGCTATCTGCATGTGTACAACATGAGCAGGTGTAAGTAAGAAACTTACGTCGATGGAGGAGCATTCTATAATATAAATTACGGCACGCGAATTAACTGCCCCACCTTACATAACAGTGAACATCTGTGTTAATAGAACATTTTGTGTCTTACATATGAGGTATGTTAAGACCAACTAAAGAATGGTGTTATTAAATTACTTATTAATAACTGCAAACACTCCATACAATGATAAGTAGAGACTTTAAATTTCTTAAGTAAATGTTTTATAGCTATACGAGTACATACATAGATATGTTTGTTATGTGAATGAAACAGTATAAGCATCTTTGGTTTTAGTCAAGATTGCTTCGGTTAAATTGGAATGTCAAGCTTTTAAAAGTGACAAATAAACAACCGTCTAACTAAATGTTAACTTGGAATTCAATATCTATTTTAGTCATGAACACGCCTCAACAATATATTTAGTTAAAGCAATCAGTTTCGACTCATAACTGTTATGTGTCTATAGATTGATAAATTTTGTACTGAAATCCTGTTTGAAAGCGACCATTAAACGGTTATTGAACCGAAAAATATAAATTTTAACTTTTATCTATGCAAGCCCAGACGAAAGCAATACAATTGAATAGATTAAGTAAGTATTCTGAAATTGGTACATCAATATTTTTTTATACTTATTATCCTATATTATTATACTATATTACCGACAAGTAGGTGTCTTTCTGGGGCCCAGAACTTTGATTTTAAGTCCTACAGATACTGAATTATCTCATTCGCAATTTTTTTTTCAGCCTGTCCATATATACAATTTAAGTATGTAAAACATGTTTAAAATCTAAGTTACAGTTATACAAGAAACTTACTACGAGAAGTTTCTTAGTCAAAATTATTAATGGGTATACAGCAGCAGCTGTAAGTGTGGCTACATACAGACTTAGTTACGATAAATGATGTTCATTCTGAAATGAATCATTGTACAAAGTAAGACGCACGCATGGATTCATACGATCCCAATAGGTAGTGGCTTTGGTCTGGTTGTACTGATACTACATCCGTGTCATTGTGTTAAGTGACCTGATCGAGACTTCTGCAATCAGATCCTCGGTGCAGGCCTCCGGAACGATCGCTCCACGGATATCGATTAACTTGCATCGATGTTGGTATCCAACTACCCAACTACAGTCTATATGACTTCACACGGGAATTCTAAGCTATGGTAGTGGAGGTAAAGGGAAATTACGTTGTTCGTTAAATTTTATGACAATAACGGTATTTGAACGTATGCGTGATATGTTAAACGAAATTGCGATTATACATATCGTGCTGTATTTTATTTAGTCAGTCAGTCAATAAAATACAGCTATTTTATTGACTGCCCTTAATAATGATTATTAACTTTTAATGAGATATTACAAAGTTATACATGTTAAAATCACAAATATCTTTGTAATTTATTCTAAATATCAAATTAAAATACAATGAACGTTTAAACGTAACATATATTTATATATTTAAAAACTTTATGCACTACAATTGTACATCGGCATTCTCTTCCAGTCAACCTTCGGGTGGTGTTCGGGTAATATTCAGATCTTATAGACGGTAACAATTCACATTTCACATTTTAAACTGTATCTTTTTCTGCTTTCAATATGTAATAAAATAAGGAATTGATTAAGGAATCCAAATAAAGTGGCAACCTCGCAAAAATTAGTTAGAAATCAGAACGTTAGAAACGTTAGAAATCAATGAATAAGCGTAAATGTCAAACAACAGTGTTAAACGAAGTGAAAAGTTTTCTTGTATTTGAAAACAAAGATTGTTAATTAAGGCTTACAACAGTTTCATAATAAACCCTTTTGTGAGGCGCCTGTAACCTCGAGTGTTCCCAACGACAACGAAGTCAGGCCACTTGCGGAGAAGCCTCTCATATACGACTTGTATTTTATGTAAATAACATTTCGTGGTAGAGAAACACAAGACGGATTAATATAAACTTACCTTTTTTTAAAGTTTAGTTCATTCTATGATGACCAAATGTTTGTATGATCTGCAAATATTTGTTTCGGAGTTTGGGTGTTTTCTATGAGTAATATGTATGTATTTACAAAAAAAGTATAATATCAGTTGTCTAGTACCCATAGTACATGCTCTGCTTAGCTTGGGACTAGATGGCGTTGTGTGTTAAAATGTCCGAAAGTATTTATTTATTCTTTTTTCAGATTTTATAAGTCAAAAAACCTCAATACGGGTTAAGTTATATTAAGTATAAATAAAGTTACGTCTAATTAGTTTTGAAGACGTCTTATTTAAATTCGTGCACAAAGTTACTCCAGTGAACAGGATCTGAAGACAGTTGTATCTTGTTTCCAACACGTAAATAGGGAAAATATGAATATTATTTACAAACTTTATAAAATTTTAATGTAAATTATATAATTTACATATAATAATAATAGCATATATTCGTTTATATATGATTATTAAGTCATTATTATTTTTATTTATTAAATATTAAGTACATCGTCGTATGTAAAGATTCCAACAAATATTTTTTATGGATAAAACTTAGTCCGGCCATAAATACTGTTACATATATATAGATAGATCGACATAATGAAATCTACTCTACTTGTGACCTAAAAAAATCTGGTCATCCACGTAGTGTTGGTACGAAAAAGGCGATCAAAGCAGTACAAAGAACAACAATTCAAAGAAATCCTGTCCGAAAGCAAAATATTTTATCTCGGGAGATGAAGATAGCACTTAGAATCATGTCGCGTATTTTATTAAATCACTTAGGACTTGCAACCTATTAGAGACACACTGGTCATTTACTTAATAATTTAAAAAATAATAGGATGGTAAAATCATAACACACACACATGAGACTTTTTTAAAATTGAGCATTTCAAAAACAAAATGACCATATTCATGCTGAAAGCTTTAAAGAAGCTTCCCAATTAGTCACCAGAATACAACGTGGGCATTATCCTACTTCAGTGATGGTTTGGTGGGGTGTTAGCTATGAAAGAGTGACTGTGCCATATTTTTGCAAAAAGGTATCAAAACATCGGTACAAGTGTATCAAGGTATAATTTTTGTGAAGGTAGTTAAGCCCCTTAACGACAACATGTTTAATAACCAAGAATGGTCTTATTAGCAAGACTCGGCGGTGGGTCATAGAACTTGATCCACCCAATCTGGGTTGGAAACGAACGTTCCGGACTACATTAAAGCTTAAGACTGGCCGTCATCTAGTCCTGATCTTAATCCATAGGATAATGATTTATGCCAGTTTTAGAGAGTAAGGCTTGCTCTAAACGCGATGATAATTTGGAGTTCCTAAACAATACATACGATTGACCGTGAAGAATTTTCCCATAGAAAGAGCGAGTGATGCTATTGATAACTGGCCTCAACGCCTTAAGGACTGTATTGTAGCCAATGGAAATCAATTTGAATGAGCTTTATATATTATAATGGTTTTATAAAATATTAATATATTAAACTAACTCACTGTAATTATGGCAAGACTAAGTAGTTACCAGAACTAGTAAGTTATCTGATACATTAAGTACTGAAAAGATTTCAGATTCCATATTTGAAAGTTTTTTTAAATTTATTTTCTTAAGACATCCAAAAACGGGTATAAAGGATTTGGTTCTAATAATATCTCCAAATGTCGTCGCGCGCCTAACATTCCGATCCTGAGGCCGTGTTAGCAAGTATTTTTAAAATTGGACACGATAAATTGCGAATGAAAGAGTATTTTTAACTTCATTAGGATTACTACACACATTGTACAACTTATATAAAAAAATATAAATTGTTTTGTATACGCTTCAAGTCAAAAAAGTCGGCATCGATTGAGCTGAAATTTTAAATTTTGAGCCATTTCAAAAATTGATTTTATTTATTTTTGCGTCCATTTTCGTTCGTTATTACCCATTAACGTGACCAGACTGTGTCGCGGCGAAGTATTTTTGATTTTGCAGTAGGTATAGGTATCACGTTTCTTTAGTTTTTACAACAAAATTATCACCATGAATATGGATTACTTTGTACCTACCACGGTATACTATTAAGTACTTATGCTACCGTTT
Organism: Hyphantria cunea; assembly: GCA_003709505.1. Taxonomy (NCBI): domain Eukaryota; kingdom Metazoa; phylum Arthropoda; class Insecta; order Lepidoptera; family Erebidae; genus Hyphantria; species Hyphantria cunea. The sequence goes on from PKRV01003891.1 coordinate 93,527, forward strand.
GCAAGAACTGGAGGTTCAGAGCATTGGTGAATATATTGCGGCACTGTAACATACAATTGAGAGAGATTGTTTTAGTCTATCTCCCAGGCAACCGTGCATGGTTTACCCTCATTCGAGCAGTAATCACTACGACTTAGCACACAATGCGCTATTATTACAAGAACTATTAAAGCCGTATTACCATATATGTTATGTTATCTAAAGATTTAAGGAATAAAGATGTGCTAATTTATTTTGAGTTCCGCGTTGTATGCGTTATTGAATAAAAAATGGTTGAAACAATTAGCTACGTAAATTAAGCTTAAGGAGCCGTCCTATGCAAAATAAAAATTTAAAACACTATACTAGATAAGTGGCAGTTGGCAATGGCAAGTGAGTATTGTTTGTTACGTATTGTACACTAAATGATTGAATGAAAAAATTACTGTTGAATATTATTGAATTTAAAAAATGCCATTTTAAGTTTGATATTTTTTATCCGACTGCGAAAGATAGAGGGTTATGCTTTTCGAGTGCATATATACGTATTTCTATATTTATTTGGCACGCCCTAAAGCCTATACTAGACTAGACTGACTGATTGACTTGACTGCCTCGGTAGCCTAGCGGTAGCGTATGCGACTGCTGTTCCTGAGGTCTCGGGTTCGATTCCCGGGTCGGATCAAATGTTTGTATGATCTGCAAATATTTGTTTCGGAGTTTGGGTGTTTTCTATGTATGATATGTATGTATTTACAAAAAAAAGGATATAAGTATTATATCAGTTGTCTAGTACCCATAATACAAGCTCTGCTTAGTTTGGGACTAGAAGGCGTTGTGTGTTAGATGTCGGAAATATTTATTTTATATTTATTTATACGAATTGTAGTGTTATTATGCGAGTATAGTATCAATAGATTTGTCTTAGTTGGGAGAGTGGTGTACAAATTAAAAAAAAAAACAAACAAAAAATATAAAAAAAGATCTTTTCAGTTCTTCAATGCATTTAATAAAGATGGCAGATATTGACGCAGCCGGGTATTTTTATATTAAATAATTCGCTACTCGTTGTAACATGTTATTGTATTATTGCACCATGTTAAAATCAGTTTTCTGAATCCCAGAGAAAATAAATTGAAGCTTCTAAACAGCATATAAGACTACCACTTTACAATCAACAATTTACAGGGAGACACCCCGTAGATTATTCCACAGAAAAATCTCAACAGCACAACTAACTAGATATACACCCTAAAGTTATAATTATTTGCTTAAATTTGAATAGTAAAACAAATTACTTTAACGGCTGTAGACTTGGCGCTGTCGCTATGTTTTAGTAGGACAAACAAATACGGGAACTAATAAAATATGAACATTACGAGACGGATATGAGGATTTCGGTCCAACCGATATTTCATTTCAGCATGTTTGGACAGGATTTTAAAGAAGTCCATGTCCAAAGTTTGGAGGCGGCTCTATTTCCGCATGCCGCTCTATATTGAAAATCGTCATGATTTAACATAGTTTAAAACTGGATTTATAACTTCAGCTGGTCGTAGCCAACAGCCGATGTAATGATAACTGGTATTAAGTATTAAAGTCACGCTGAAAATGGAATGCTATGAGTGTTTCAAGTAATTATAATTTGTTATGTGATCTTTGTAACTAATATCAGGTATGATTAAAACCGGAATATAAATATATTCATCTATATTTTATAGTGATATGATATCAGTAATTTATTTAGCGTAAAGCATAAAATAGTTTGCTTTATTTTGTTATTTTAATATCTAGCTATTGTTCAAAGGGTTAGGGTGGTCAGCAATCAATCATTATTTTCTTTCAAATTTTGATCTATTAAGAAAAAACAAAATTGAATTACTTCAGAGAGCTTCGTTGTAACGTATGACAAAGTTTTTAAAAAACAATTTATTGGACATGTTTAACAGTAACACATTTTTCTGGAAAAAAATACATTTCATTAATTTGAGTTGTATGTGCATTTAACAAAATTATTAAGATAGTGATGGATAGAAAACAGATGTCTTATGTTTTTAATTTGAAGTCTAAAATGGTCAAGTATATCACATGAAAATAAGTTATAAAAACCATATGTTTGGTCTCATAATGACTAGATGAATTGGTAAAGTATTCAGCATAATAGGATAATAGCCGTTGACCACGACGATGCGGCGGTCGGGTGAAGGCCGGTCTCCCAGCGAGTACATAAATACACTCTCGGTGCTAATATAACTAGCGTATGATTCGCTAAACGACCGACTTCCGTTAGGCGAGAGGAACGATCACTCTCCATGGGGAACTAGTGCTATTGACAGCGAGAAGCGAATAGCGTATATTATTTTTATGAGGAAGCATCGACAGATAAATGAACGTATGAATTGGTAATGTTTTAAGTCGATCTTAAATTAGTTGACAAATCTAACTTCAACAATTTGTAAACTTTCTATGTCTGGAATATTTAAATCTATCACAATATTTTATATCGCTTTATATCGTCTTGAGAACTTCTTCCCACTAAAACCAAGGCTACGCTTATGCAGTCCATAATTATTCCCTTAATAGAATATGGTGGTGTGTTATTCTGACCTGAATGCAGATCTCTTCAATAAACTTGACCGCCTTCTCAATAACTGCATTCGCTTCGTTTTCAATCTTCGCAAGTATGAACATGTGTTTGCTTTACTTTCTCAGCTACAATTGTTCCCAATTCATCAGCGCCATAGTTTGCACGCACTCACTTATCTTTTATCAACTCCCCATCGTTACCAGAATAGCTTGCGCACCCCACTTTCATTTCTTATGCTCCAGTCATGATCGAAACCTTCGGTCTAGAAACAATATACTTAGTCTTCTTTGCCCCCTCCCCCCCACACCTCCAATTTCATAAATTATTCCTTCTTTGTGCAGTCGATTCTTCTTTAGAAAGCACTCCCTACCGAAATCAGGATGTCCAAAAACCGCGTCACATTCAAGACGAAAGTACGCGATCTACTTCGGAGCGAATTGGCAGAACAATCACAACGATAATAACCGACTGAATACTTGTATATTACACATTAAATTCATTTATATGTATGTTTTTGTATTATGTATGTATTATTTATGAATTTTGACTTCTATGTTTGTATCCATAATATTTAGCAGTGAGTTTCTGCACCTATGTTTTTTTTACCAAGTTCCACTTAAATTCTATTTTTGCCCATACCGCATCACATTTTTATATCACTAAAAGTTGACTGGCAGAGATACCACATATCATTAAGTCCGCCTGTGTAGAAAATGTGCATTTAGCTTAAATAAATAAAAATCTTTACTTAAACTATAAAATATGTTAAATACGAATTGTAATAAGACGGGAATTAGAGAATTTATACTTATGCTAGATTATATTAAATGCATTTCTTTTCTGCCACAAGACATCCACTGCTCGACATATGTTGACAAAAGATTTTAAAATGACTGGATCCTTAAAAAACAACACGGATTTGACCTTAATATTATTTTTTGAAATTAATCATTGAGCTCGTTTTAAGAATCACTTTAAAATACTTTATTACATTACTCTTTACTTACCACTATTTTTACTATTATTACTAAACATACTTTCCAGAATGAAAGTTGAAAGTTTTTTTTTTAAGATATTGGACCCGTTCATGGATCCGCCAGCAATAGCAACAACTATGTAGACCACACGCGAACGTCGATTAATTATAAACGCTTAGAAGATATTACATATTTATGAGAGCGTAATTCGCCACGGCAATCTACTTACTACCGTTTACTATTCGGCGATTTACAAATCGGGTTTTCGTGAAACAATCACCAGGTACAGAATATCGGAGCGCGGAGAGTTAAACCACCTCCTATTTTTATTTTAAATATGCTAAGGAACATGAAAAGAACAATCGAACTGTATTTTATCCTCTCGTTTTCTGAATTCGTTTAAAATTTATTTCGTTTAAAACATTATTTTTTATCAAATTAATGCCGTTAACTAATTTATATGATAAACTAATTACGTCAGTGTTCTTTCGAACAATAACAGGAAAATCAAATACCTAATGCTAATAATATTCGATGTGGAATATATTATTTGATAACCATTTACCTAAATACATTATGAATTTTGTAAATAATATATTGAAAAAGTGATGTTGTTATAGTTGAAAAAGTGCATATTACTGAAAGATTTAATAGAACCCTTTATACCCTTTGAAAAGACGTTAAGTTAGGAGCTGTTTTTCTTTGTTTCTTAGATCCACTTCACAAACCGTTAAACAGTTTGATTTACGTTTCTTTAATTTGAGTATCTAGTTGAATTAAAAAAAAATACAGCGAAATTGTAAAATTCTATATATTTTGATTGTTAGTTACTAAAATTAAAGAAGGTATATAAATATGTTAAGTACATATTAATTAAGAATGGCAAATACTCTAACGTTACTTTAATCTTACTGAAAACCGTTTACCTAACTGTCTATTCATTAAATAATTTCTACATTTTACCGTTTAGACACAGTATCGTATCTATGCTAAATATTATCAATAAAGGTACATTTAAAATATTTAAAAAACGGTATTTTGAGTAAATACAATGCAATTATTTGTTCATTGCCCGAGACATACTATTCATAAAAGTATTGGATGGAACGATAAAATTCAAGAATAAAAAGAAAACCCTCCGAGTTCATTGTAAGTCTACCGTCTAATCTTAATTAAGTTGTGGTGCTTCTCTGAGTAATGAAGTTTTTTGACAACCACCTCATGCAATACAAGCTCTTAATGTAAGTAGCTGTAAGATCTTTCTTGCAAAACTTAAACTTATTGAGTTTGTCTGATGAGTGAGACACACATCTAAAATTGTACGCCATACAATATGTGAAGGACAGTTTCTGTCTGACAACTATACTAATTTTAATGGCTGTATTGGTGCAGAAGTTGTACAAGTTGTGTTATAGATGTGCAATTACTATCTCTAGAATGTTTTGTTTTATGGAAGGTCACACTCTTCTTATTTATGTAATGTATTTAAAGAGTAATGAAAGGATGAAGATTGTTTGTCTTAATTAAAACGATAAGAATTATACACCATAAGCGAGTTTATACACCAGCTCAATAGTACTGTTTTAGACTTGTAACCTTCTCTACAAAAAATATGTTTCTACATATACAAGTTTATAAGACTTCTCTTAATTTATTAAAGGGATGCTATTTAAGGATTTATGCCGTGGTAATTAACGTAGAATATAACTTAGTTAAAATTACTATACACTATAACTACAAAAACCGTTGCAATTTAATAGTAATTCAGGCACATATAAATATACATACAGAAGAAAGATATTACAAAATTTTACTATTACCTATCAACCGAAAGGTGTATCTAGATATACATAAACTTCTGTTGCGTAAAATAAAACCATGAATCGTATTAGATAAAATAAGTGGGGAATTTCTTTCCCACAAATCTTAGTCGTATATATCAGGTCTTTCAAATAAAGTAGAATGAACGAAATAAATACTTAGGAGAGAAACTAATCCATTTATTGTGTTTATCCCATTTTAGATAAAAACATTGGTATACCTAACTTATACTTATTAACAGATCAGCGATAATTTGACCTAAATTTGAGGCTTGACAGGACTATAAAGGATTTCTTACTATTATCGATCCGGAAGATGAATATCGTATCTATCATAGTAAGTGTAAATTTTAAAAAAGTATAAAGGTTCCATAACTATTTGTTTAGTAGTTGGCTATTTTGTGTAAATTCCTTAATTTAGAATAATAATAATAATAATAATAATAATTCTCTTTACTGTACACCAGATTCATTTCAATTTCAACATAAAAATTAGAGAAGTACAATTGGCGGGCTTTTTCCTTTTTTTTTAAACTTTGTTCTTTAAAAAATCTAACCCAAATATCAGTGCACTTCAATATATATATTTAATATTATAATCTTCTAACCAACAATATTAGGTTAATGTTTATACCAGAAATATAAAAGTAACTTTTGGTAGAAACGACATTCAAGTAAACCATGAGAACAATATTTTATTCCAAGATGGAAAATTCCTAGCGACCTTAAATTTATCAGTCACATTTAATTATTTCGAGCTGTGTGTACTTTGTGTAAGTTAATTAACTTTATACCTACATACACCCCTTTTTTTTTTTTTTTTTTTTTTTNGCGAGTCCGCAGGACCTACATACACCCCTGCGACAAATGTTTCATACCATAAACAGGAGTTTTAATTTAAAAAAAAACTTAACAAGAGCTTTGTCGACTCGTACACCGAATGATCCGTACAAAACATGTACATATATATCTAAATAGGTATGTAGTTCAAGTCAACGTCAATCAAATATAAGGTTCTAAGTATAAAATGTAAAAAAAGTTTCTTTGATTGTGTAAAACTAGAAGCTTAACTTTATCATGCCTACCTTTATTTACGTTGTCTTGACCACAAACAGGTTCAAGGTTAATTCAATAAAAGGAAAAACAAATAGACTAACGAACATTAAAATGAACCTAAATAAGTTTTCAAAATAAAAAATGGAAACCCTAAAAAACCTTAAGTAAAGATAAATAAATAAATATTTAGGATATCTAACACACAACGCCATCTACTCCCCAGCAAAACAGAGCTTGTGTTATGGGTACTAGACAACTGATATAAATAGATATATTCTTTACTAAAGCTAAAGACACAACAACTCAGTTAATACATTAATTGCACAATAATTTATTGACTGTTCGAACCAAACACGCAACAACTGAAATTATAACGATACCATAAAGAAAACAGTTGCGATCAAAACGTTATCTATTGATAAAACACCACTATGATGATCGTAACACATGGGAGGAAAAAACTTGTTACCACCGAAAATAGATGGCTAGCAGCTGTGTCAAGAGCACGTGTTTTTTGTATACAGGGCACTGCACGTGGGACCCTAGATAACTGAAGCAGAAACTGTTGTATACAAACCGGTATAATTTTATCGACAACTAACTTTTCCCTCGGTGGAATTTAAATAGGAAAAGTGTTACTAACAATGGACGATGAGATTGTTTATAACAACTGTTTTTATATGCTTACGCTCAGTTTTAATATAAAGTTGAACCATTTTAAGGTAAATTCAAAATTATTTTCTTGTGTGTGTGTGTGTGTGTGTGTGTGTGTGTGTGTGTTAAGTGTTAATAAGTCAACCATGGGAGAGCCACGCCTCGGCATGAATGGACCGGCTCGAACAGAGTGATACCACGGCCTCACAGAAAACCGATGTGAAATAGCGAGGCCCATACCCCAACTCCTTCCCATACCCCAACTCCTTCCCTCACCCCCTCCCCAATTCCCCAAAGGCCGGCAACGCACTTGTGACGTCTTTGGTGTTGCGGGTGTCCATGGGCGGCGGTAATCCCTTACCATCAGGCGATATGTCTGCTAGTGTGCCCTCTATTTCTTAAAAAAAGAAAATAAATTGAAACATGCAAATATAATGTTTCAAAGCAGACATTTATTAACCTATAAACATAGGCATCAAATTTCAATTAGTAGCAGGTCGATTAGCAGAGTTGAGAGGCTAAAAAGAATACAACGGATTAGTACCTTTTTGATAATAAAAATTTGTGTTCTGGTTTAAATTCTAGGTCCACGTGTGTTCAGCAATTTTCTAAAAAACCATAGAAACAGATATAATTTTGGATGAGTAGGTACAAAATATTATTATTACCAATGAGAATACACATGACAGGGATGTATCAGTAATCTGTTTAGGGGCTATTTAGCAGCAAGCGAACAGATCTCGGCTTCGTTCTACAGGAAGTGGGGAGCGGGATCTATTCCCAGATGTAAACACTACTAATTTATAAAGTCCGGCACTGTACTGTTACTATGCCCACAAGGTAAATATAAATAATTAGTTTAAATAACTATATTCAAGTAAAGAAATAGAAACAGGTTGTGTTTCAGTTTTCTCTTTGCTACGTTTAAACATTACTATTATAAGAGATATTTTAAGAAATACATATGCCTAAAAATATGTACATTAAATAAAAAATCATCAAAACTATGTTTATTAATTTTTATTCAGTGGGTATCGTTCATCTTATTATCATGACATAGTGCACTGAGTTGAAGTTTGGAGTCGAAGGAAAAAGCTAATATACTTTAATAATGAACAGTTAAAATATTATCAGGAGTGCTTTTATTCGAACTACTAAAACGTGAAATGATGTAACCGTTCTGTAGCTATTAATATCCAAAATAATACATATGTCGTGTGAATCACTTTCCGATTGTTCCAATATGGACTTAGAGTATCTTTTATAGCAAGGACTCTTCCTGCAAGTTCAATGCTCCTTTGTTTTGCATCGGGTTGCCATCGCGTCTGCATATTGATAAGCTATTCGTGTGTTATTTCTTTTGTAGGGCTCGGGAAATTACTGTACGCACTACACATCACGTTTCTCGAGCAATAATTAAAATGACTTATTGAACAGGTGGTGCTGTAACCTACTTAAAGGTTGTGTTCATATAGCAAATGTAGAAGGTACCAATTACAATACCTATCAAGTAATAGCAGTTTCACATTCGTCTAACTAAAAAAAAAATATATATTATTCAGAAAACCATAATATATATAAAAATAAAGTTACTTCAAATTACCACTTAAGCCTGTTAGAGGTTATATCACCGCAACGATCACTGGTATAGGCGGTTACGGAGACTGCATACAATAGAAATGTCGGAGGCGCAAAATAGACGACATCCGGGAAAGTGCAATTTAGCGGCCGGGGAAATAATTCAATCTGCTGCCCATAAACATATTTATCGTTTTTTTTTTTTTCTATATATATATTTAAGCTGCCAAAATGACTGCCCTGCCTGATGGAAAGCATGAGCAGAATCCAAGAGTGGTGGTCACCATCCTCAATGCGAAAAAGAACAATGCAGCATGGTGACCCACACTATGGCGGCCTGGAGGGAAGGGGATAGGGGGCGTTGGATTGGGGTATGGGCCTCCGGTATCCTCACTCACTCGATGAAACACAGCGTAAGCGCTGTTTCACACCGGTTTTCTGTGAGGCCGTGGTATCACTCCGGTCGAGCCGGCCCATTCATGCCGGAGCGTGGCTCTCCCACGGTTGAAATAAACGGTGCTAATAACATCGTAAAGAAGTAAAAAAACATAAACAATCAATCACATCTGAAGTGAATTTTGAAAATATGATTCAATTTCAAACCAAGCGAAACGTCGCCTGTCTGTCTATGCTCTAAGTATGTATATATTTGTTCAGGGAAGCAACGGTGCGTGGCACTAAATACAAACTAATAGACTCATAAATATCAAACATGAATAACGGACCTGTGCTTTTGTTATAGTATAAAGGTTACTGTAAATGGATACTCCCATGAGGAATGACTTAAAATGTCGCGTAACAATACTTAACCTATATTGAGGTAAGAAATTTTCGCAACAAACTTCCAGTCGCGACAACCTGGCGCCGTAGGCACAGCCTTTGCGGTATAAATATGGTATTATGATATGTCATGCGAATGAACCTTTCAGTAAATAGTATTAGAGCAACCCGTAAAAAATGTTTAGTTTTAACACACGCAGATACCGTTCAAATAAACATGCCCAAAGTTAGGCCGTAAACCGCTTGTGTGTTTTACGATGTTGCTTATTTTACTAGACGAATAAACATGTCTGACTGTTTGAAACAAGACGCTGCACAGAGACACGCCAATAAACAAATATTAACAAAGAACGACTAATCGGACATATTTTCTTTTGGATATAAAATCTAGGCATTAAAAAAAATAAAAAGTTATTGTCTGATATCAGACTTGGCAATACTCCAATGTACATAAAATTATTCATTAAATCGAATATTTTATTCTGTTATCTAAATTTTAACTACAGATACTAATACTGCAGTCATTTATATTGAAACTAGTTTTCATTAAGAAAGTTTTAGACAATTTATGTTAGCAAAACAATAACGGAATAAATTATAATATTAACCATTATTTTTTGCTGTTGTTCAGCGGTACTTATTCGCGATAATCTCTCATTAATCATATTGAGTAAAGCTAACGGTACAAAAACGATACCCAATAGTAGCTAAAGTTCTTTGAAACAATGTATCTTATTTCCACAGGAAAATCTAAATTACGTGGTTGTTATTATATTAACAGTAAATGTCTGAACTAAAACTACCGCATTTCCAAAGTCGCAGTAATGAACAAATATTAGATGACGATGCTTCAGAAAACGTACAACAAGCCTTCAGACTCTCTGGCGACGGTTGTATACACCAGTCAGCGACACACCACTTCAATGGAAAATAGGCCACGGCGAACTGCGAGAACACTTTACTACAGGAAATTGTGAGGAAAAGCTCAGAAACCTACTACGGTAATGGAAGCGTTTTTTTCCTTCCGTCTCTAGAAATAATACGTTCGAAGTCGCTTACTGTCATATACATGTTTGGAACAATTAATGTAGATACACATCTTACATATCTATACGAATTTGTAATAATTTTATATCGCACCTGTACTTGTTACAATATTTGTAATTTTAAACTTGGGATTTAAACCCAAATTGTTGCTATAAACATGTTAACTTATGACAAAATTTATACAGCTTATTTCACTAGGACCATTATTACGAAACTATTGACACATGATTCATTAAAGTCGGCTCAGTTGTTTAGACGCTACGGTGGAACATAAAATACAAAATGACTGACTGACTATAGACTACCTAATTACCCTTCCATTTGAGATTCCATCATTAGATACGAATTAATGCTTATTTATAACTATCAAAGTTAATTTTAACTTCAAGCTTTTGGCAAAAACTAGCAACACCAAATCTGGATCCAGCGGGGGCCTAACATGGCGTCATCTCTTATTATAGCTGACTAACAGTCACTATCTGACTTTATATTAAATGATAAATACATTTATGCTTAAGTCGAAATTACTCGCTTAAGTATTTTGGATTTTATCAAACAGCAATCACATATACATTTATAACAACTTTACTTGGTTAAGTGACCAACTCGTTAGAATCTAAATCTCAAACTAAGCTAAGTCTTGCAAGGTCGTCGCTCTAAAACAGTCTAACGGGTTCGACGTCCGATCGCCAATATTGAGTTTATTCATTTACAAACTTCTTGCGTATCGTAAAAATAAACAACACCTTTGTACGTTATAAATAGGGAATATGCATGTTTTTTTTTTATTTCTATCTGATCATTTGATAAGGCTTGAAAATAGTTAAACTAATTTTCAAAGTAAAATTTCTTCTTTTTTTTGATGATATGGCAATCAGCCGGATCAGCTATTTCTGCCAATGTCAAGTATTTCAAGTGTTCAATTCTAAGTCTTCGAGTCTTCAAGTCTTCGTCATGATGGAATTAATGATAAAAAAACATAAAAAATGTGGATGACATAAAATGGGGACAGTCTTTCGCAAAAACAAAAAACGATCTCCCAAAGTAAAATATACAACACTGACTAAATTTGTGCTATTTAAACGCCGCCATTTTGCGCGCGCTTTTGACACATCCAATGACGTCATTGTCATTTCGTGTTTGTTTACTGTTCAGTGTTTCAGTTAATTTATTATACTTATTTACAGTTTTAATTGCTATAAAAATAATGGAAGTAAATATTTCTCACAAACACTACTATTACAGTTTGCATTTCGACGCCGATAATTTCGATGAAGTGACCATGATTTCACATTTCAATTCGACCAAAAGTGACGCATTTTATTGAATATTTTCACAATTTAAATAACCACTAAATGAATAAAATACCTTATAAGTATATTCTAAAGAGAATAAGGAATCCAGAAAAAAATATTGGACAAAAATATTTTTTATGCGTATTCCCTAATACCCGAAAATGTCTGAAATTGTTTACAAAAATGTTTTTCAATACGTTAAATAAACGGGACCTTTTCCTTTTTACTGTAAAACAATAAACAACTTCTGGATTCGATTTATATAGGCTCTGTGAATAAGAATTTGATTGAGGAAAATGGAATATGTTAGGGTGTGTTTGTAACTCAAGTCAGTATACATTCTTAAATACGTTTACAAAATTCGTTCTAACTGAAAAAATTTTTCGTAATGGAATTAAATTGTATAATGTCTATTTTTTCAGTACATATGTGCACGAGTCCATTGTGTTGTAGATGCAAGGTTCCATTATGTTTGTAATTATTTACCGATCCGGTTTCGTCAACAAAACACTTTCGAACCGGTCTCAAAACTGGCGCCGCATGTCTACTCGCAACACCAACGAAATCATAAATATCACAAAACTTTTTCGTAAAACACAGACAATTATTCAATTGCGAACTGATTTTTATCGAATTGTGTAAATACTGCAAATTATAGAGATATCTCTATTGAATAAAAAACTGTTTAAAATAGAACGTCAACTTACATGACAAATTGAGAAGAAGTATTAAGTCAAAATCCGGTTAGTACTTCATATCTTCACAAGAGTATATAGAAATATCTCGTTTCAGAGCATGAAGTGAACAAGGGCAAACAATAAACATTAGAACAGAGTAAGAACTACAACGCTCGCGTCCTGCTTTGACGCGAGGGTGAACGTGACTGTGACGGCTCGCCTCGCGAACTAGCGATGCAACTAAAAGAAATAGACTGCAACTTTGATACCGAATTAAAATCAACTATAGTCTGCGCTTTTTAAACTTTTTTTATAAGATATTTCCAGATTTTTTTTATTACTATTTTAAATAATTGAGAATGGAATCTTGTAGTACAGGTTAATTCCATATTAAAAGAATAATGATGGCTGTATAACATGAGAACACCAATTCAAATTCAGTAAATTTTTGACACGATTTAATAAAGTTCATGCTTTTGATTGAATATAATGTAACAAAGAATGTTGTACAGACGGATACAGACGGCCTAACGAATGACTGTTGATGAGACACCTAAAAGGAGTAAGCCCCAATAGCTCTAAGTCAATTATACTCAAAAGTGTGACGAACAGTTTGAGATCGGAAGCTGTAGTCGAATCAGTTCGCAGTTTATTGACAATTAGTATAGTAATATTTTATATTTTGTTTTCTCAAAACCATAGTCGATTTTGTAATGCATAAAGAAAAATTAGACCTACCAAAAATGGGTTTCCACACTTTGGACCAATAAAAAATTATATGATTACAGAGAAGTAATTTTTACATGACCAAAACAGGGGACAAATAACATTGTATTTAAAACTATGGGGTATATTAAAAGAGACATATTCGTATACAACCCACTTTCCTCGCGAATGTGCTACATATTAGCTATTAAATCCAATAAAAAAGAATAATGGCATTATGATCATTAAAAATATTGAGAGAGCTCATGCAGAACCGTTGCCAGGTTGTAATTCGAGTTGGCAACGGTAAGTAAAAACACTTTATATTAAATTAATTCGTTTAAGTTACATTTTGCGACAAAATTTATTTACTTCTCTTTAAATGAAAAAAGTATTAGTATTATCAAAAAACACACCACTGGAATGATTAGATATTTAATGAACTATCACGCAGTTATGCTAAAGAGAACTGGATTTTAGCACTAAATGATAAAAAAGACACCAGTTTCAATTAGTTTAAAAATATAGAAAACCTCTTATATTCGTTTAATAGCTTATGTTTTATAAATTCTTTAGACGAGGCTCTTAAGAATCAATGTGTAATTCCCCTTTGGTACTCTTACATATTTTAATTAAACTTTTAATATCACGCGTACTTGAAAAAGATAGAAAGAAGTTCATTACACCTGATGAGAAGGTATGAACCTAGTCACAGGAAGATTAAGGTAGGTGGTATGTAAGGTATAAATAATTTAGGTAAGTCTTATATGATTTATGTTTAATACTGGCGATACAGTGTGAAAATGAAAATATCAGCCTTTATGTTAGATGCCTGCTTCGTAAATCGATAAGCAAATATGTGGCCGAAAGGGATTATCAATTTTCTCAACAAGTCGATCAGGAAAGTGCCTACCTAGTATTAGGGTACTAAAAGAAAATAATTTATAAAAGCGTTTTGTTTATTTACATGCCTGAACTTTTAGTGGCATTTGATTCTTAAATATCATAAGATAATTATGATTGGGTCATGGGCTTTACCAAAAGGCAAAATATCCTGTTTTTACGATCGCAGGAATTTGAACATACATAATTAACGAAAACTAAAAATATTGACATTTTACAGATCACTTGTTACCTTATGATAAACCTTTATAATACATTCTTAAACACTTACGTGTATTATTTTTTTAAATCTTATAGGACTAATAGTTTTAGGATTAGGACTTTTGGCATACTAAAGAATTTGAAATGAATAAGTATAGTGACTAACTATCTTACGAACACGTGACTTATGACTGCAACAGGAAATTGTTCAAGCGTAAGCTCAAGCAAATGGATACATTATAATTGTGTGACGAATTTGCGCCTTTTAGATGCAATTTGATATTATTACAAGCCAACAGCACTACGATGTTTTAAAACAAGATGGAACATTCATGAATTATGACAACACATTTGACTTCGAGCTTTGCGCAATTCTGTAGAAAAACTAATAATACAACGGCACCCGGAAATTGAAGAAGTGAGGGAAATGGTCTCATAGAATTGTAACAAAGATTTACATTTGTCAGAGGCTTTTACAGTAGGTTAGAAAGGAATCACGATTTAATATTTGAATGACATTTTCGGGTGGCGACGGTGTTATACTGACCTAGTTTCGAGATCTGCGGCGAGCTGCGGAGCCTGCGTACATTGAGAGGTCAGCGTATTGCACGCAACCAAGCCCGTGACCCCAAAATAATGCGTAAGTGAAACACTACATAAATTGTTTTTTTTACAAAAGTACACAGTGTGTTTACACAGTGTGTATTTGACCTGTCAAGTTAATAAATACAGTGGATATTATTTTCCTGTAGCTTTTTAAAACGTTTATTGCATTTGTTACATATAACTGTACCTACACACGAGTGGTCTATCTATGCGTTATGCTGACGTAAGTACCAATTTAAAAAATAGAGCCACATGAGCTGCAAAACATGTTAAATTTCGTAAAATGTTTTCTTGATACCAAAATAATAAAAAAATGTGGTAATTGTATAGGCATTAGTATTCTACCACACATGACAATAAGGAGATCGGAGAATTTACGAATGATTTATGATACAGATGTTTTAAAGAGAGAAAATCAAAATTTTCACATTCACAAATTAAATGTCTTTTCTAGCACTGGCACTGAGTTTTGGCTCTAACACTTGTAGTATACAGCAGTATGCATGAAAGACACTGAAAATAATGATAAATTATATTTAAAGCGAAATAAATAACGAAATGTAATTTAAAATGTAAATGAATATTTGTTTAAAATGAAGT
This sequence comes from Hyphantria cunea, assembly GCA_003709505.1. Classification (NCBI taxonomy): domain Eukaryota; kingdom Metazoa; phylum Arthropoda; class Insecta; order Lepidoptera; family Erebidae; genus Hyphantria; species Hyphantria cunea. The sequence goes on from PKRV01003891.1 coordinate 108,992, forward strand.
GCTCATTTTTTATCTTCTATAGGCAGAGACTGTGTGTCAATCCACAATGTGTCTAATAAAAATAACAGCTTTCTTTTTATTATCTAATTACTAATAGTTTATTTTTTCTAAATAGTTATTTTTTTTTATTATTAAACCAACGTATAAAACAAAAAACTTTCTAATTGAATTGTCTACCTCAAGTTTCTTTCCTTTTTAATCATAAATAAAGATCAGAAACCGTAAATAAAGAACATAAATCATATCAGTTATCATTCCCAAGCAATATAATTTATTTTCCATTTGTCAAGAAATACGCATGCGCAAACCCGCCAGATTGTAGATTCAAACCCAAGGGTACAAATGACATTTTAGGCTATAACGGTAAGAAGATGAATGTTGATTTTGAGTAATGTTATAATTTATTACAAGGATTTTATTTATATCTCCATCTCCGGGCGATAAGGCCGCCAATCGTACTTCTCTAACTGTATGTTAACCTAGCCATGAATCTGGTGTACAATAAAGAGATCTAATATTATAATTTATCTTCAGAACTTGTATTTTAAACACTCATTTCCAAGTTAGAATAACAAGAAGGCTGACTCTAGTTTGGAATTAAAATACAAGAACACACGCCCAAATGAAGATTAAAGCAATTAGTAAGGAAACAAAAAAGAACCTACAGGCATGTCATAGAACTTACGTGGCGTAGTTACGTGGTTTTCCCACGGGTTTAGAAAAAATCGATATTTCTAAGATTTCCTATTTTTATTCATTGTGTTCCACGGTGCCATTGTGCGGGTGAAAGTTCAAAATAAGAAATGGTTTGTTCCGCCTAGAAATTAATTAACGTGTAACACCCAATTACATAGTGCACAATGTACAATCTATAATTCCGACTCAGATAGCATCTGTTTGTTACGTTGAAATTTTAATAAATGCCTGCGCAACATATCTGTGTGAATTATTAAAAAAAATCAAGTGTATAATAATATACGGCTTTACTTTTTAATTTGTCGATTATAATACTGCCTCCTTGGTCTAGCGGTTAGCGTATGCAACTGCTGAGCGTGAGGTCTCGGGTTCGATTCCCAAGTCGGACCAAATATTTATATAATCTGCAAATATTTGTTTCGGAGTTTGGGTGTTTTCTAGGTATAATATGTATGTATTCACAAAAAAAAGTATATATATGTATTTATATCAGTTGTCTAGTACCCATGGTACAAGCTTTGCTTAGTTTGGGACTAGATGGCGTTGTGTGTGATAAATGTCCAATAATAATAATTATGTTTATAAAATTTTCACAATGTAATAATGAACCTTTTTGCCCACTTCTTGGTTAAGAAATATTTTCAATGACAATACGACAGCATCATTAAGCGATTGCTAAGTGTACCATTTGATAACTTTCACAGCTTGTAATCTATAATCACTAAGCAGTGAGTGATTAACTATACGGCCTATACGGCGTTTAGTATGATTATGTGCTAGGTGCGGTTTATGGTGTATCTTCCTGCCATCGAGGAAGTGAGTTTTAGTGCGAACACGAAGCGAAACTCTATTTATAACATAAAATTATACTTATATTAACATCCTTTGCCGGACGGAATTTGTAGTAAATAGCAAAAGCATACGAACGTAACTAAGCTAGGTTGCGACGAATGAGAAAGTTTTGAACATACTTAATATAATTTATGCTGTTTTGTGGAGATGTTTCCCTCTCCACAAAACATAGCATAAAATATTTCTTTCTTTCGAAAAAAATTTTTTTTTAAACTCATTAACATGAACGTACTTAACGTTTTTAGGATATTTGTTATATAATTGGTGATTTTTCAAAGGAAGCGTATCCATTTTGTTGTATTTTCATATTTTTTACCTGAGAACTGAGCTCATAGGTAGAAATTCAAGGAATAAAGGTTCTCACACTATTACACTTTATTAGATTATTCGACTTACCGGTAAACCTTGGGAGTTTATTTAATGTAAATTCAACGTCTTTGTAGATAACAAACTTTATCTTATCCAAATTTCAGATACCTAGCTACGAAAGAAATCATTCATTCCGTCACTTGACTATTCCTTCATTTTTATTGTGACTCTCTATCGACATGTATTTCGACCGACAATGTATTTTTAATCTAAGGGCAGCATTAATTTTGATTTATAAATGATCGAGTACTCGAAAATGTGCAGAATTTAACTATGTAGATAAACAAAGAAGTATTACAAAAGCAAATATTATTTTCAGCGTTTATTGAGAGTAATTCCAGATATTTTTAGTGTATTTGTACGTGTAAATAGTGTGTTGGATTAAGAAAATTTTAAAGAAATGCTTAACATATTTACATAAAACTGTCAGCCGTTCTTGAATTTGCTAAAATAAATCTCTATAAAAAAGACAAATAACTTATTCAAAAGCCCATAGCAGAGAGCTTTTCACCTCAGTTTTAACCCAGGCGTTGCGTAGTTTTCCTATATAAATAAAAGTTAATGTAACATATTTGTTCTCTATATGTTCCAATAAATTGATCAGATTGTGATGTAGCTTTGGAAAGGTTTTCTTAGAACTTCACCAAGAATTTATTGTTGCACTGTGATGAAACTTTACACGCACATAACCTATCATGCGTTCATAGTGAAAACTATAATTGTTACAACAGTTGATTTGCTCAGCTGCAGAATGTTATTGACACATACACTCTTGCCGTTTACAATGATGACATGAATAGTTCATTTGTGTTGTCCCATTATACTGATACTTTCTAAATGATAATTGCATCTCACAGAAAAAGGATAAATGTCATATTGTGTAGGTTTGTTTTCATTACACAGAGTATTTTACGATCTTGTTTAAGCTGGGAAATTATAGACAGATAAATACTCTTTATTGCACACCATAATATTAAAGATACAATGTCCAATATAAATAAATAATACAATTTAATTATTTTATTTAATAACTGACAGGCAGAACTATTTAGATGACAAAATTTTGCATCCAGGATCGCTGTAACTGACAATGTTAGCGATCATTTTATCCTTTACTCCTTTAACGACCACATCTGTGGTTATGTTGCCATTGAGACCTTTCATCTTATTTTATGAATAGACACTTTACCAATGCCTTACCATAGGTAATAATACAATTCCTATAGAATTGCGAACAATTGCAAAGCTTGTCACTGAAATATAGATAGCCTTGAGATAAGAGGATCGGTTCTATTGCGCAAGTTCAAATTTGGCAACTAGCTATTGTTGAAGATTGTCAAGATTTCAATAGTGTCTATCTTTAATCGAAACATGAATTGTCCTACTTTTAGGTTATGAATGAATTGATTGGTAACCTTGAAAAAACATAAATTAGACTAAACTGAGCTTCAAAGAACCGACTGAGAACACTGCTTACTTCTATTAACGATTGCGCGTGTATAATTTATATGGTATGTTATTTAACAACTCATACTTCTGTCATAAATACGAAAGTAAGATGGTACTGTACGGTATAAAGTAGGTATATGGTGAATTTAAATCCAGACAAAACCTACTGGTAAGTAAAAGTCGTAATCAATGAACACCTGTAAGTACCTGCTACTATACTAATCGAAATCTTAAGTGTATCAGTACAAATTCCACTAAGAACAATTTCTTAAATTCATAAATACATGTCGTCTTCCTGTATTAACGGTTTGATATTCTAGGAACATATTAGAAAGTGCATGGAGCAAAGACATCTTTGCTAATTATAAACCGAGGCGGACGACGTGCCGCACATACTTGCCCCTTCTAGCAATGAACAGACAGACAACAAAACCTCAACAGATATCTATTAACGTCAGATAAACTTTCAAATTGAGCGAGCTTGAAATGAACCATCGATCTAAACCTTTTAAACGATTGAGCGTAGGCTGAATATAACGAACCGTTTGAGACAGTATTCAAAAGGTTTTATTTGTAAGTGTTAAACGTGGAAGTGGACCGGGAATCGATATCGAATTGAAAAATGAATATTCACGATTTAAAAATATATAAAGCACACGGCCATCATTGCTTGAAATAAAAAAATCAAATATTCAATATATATATAATTTTATTCACACTCTGTATAAATACTTTTTTTTTAAAGACAACTCCCGCATTAGGAATATACATTCCTGTGTCACGAGGATCTTTACAAACATACATGAAACGGACACAAAGTACACCCAGACTTAAAACAACAATTTATGGATCACACAAGTGTTGTCTCATGTAGGATTTGAATCCACCACACTTGGCGCAGTAGGAAGCGGTGTGGCGACCACTGAAACCGCTAGGCCAACCGTGTAGTCGAGACTAACTTTGTGATGAGCAACTATCATTTGCTTTGTGTCTGGGTTAATTTATCTAATATGTATGTATTTAGAAATGTATATCTTCTTTATTAGAAGTCTGGTTAGCAAAGTAGAGGCTCCGCAAGTTAATGATGACAGCTGTTTGTAAGATGTGTATACATATTATTATAATGAATAAGTATTTGATTTCTTTGCCGCCGTTACAGCATAGCCGTGACGCAACCCATCCTTCAGGATTAATCACATTTATGCCAGCACATCAAGTTATTTATGTGCGTGTGATTTATACGATTCAGTGCTTCTATTTTAGATGAATCAAATCACAACCAAGGCTACTACAAATAATCGGTCAGAAGAGTTTTAGCCAAACTTTAATATTTCAATAAATAACTTACAATTTATGGAGTAAATTGAATCGAACAATTATCAGTAAACTCCCTATCCTTTTTGATAATTAGATCTTGCAGAAGTCAGTAAACTATAACAGAAGAAACTAAGATTTGTAACTGCTACAACCATATTTCTTAGATCATGGCTAAGCTTCTGTAATTCGAGTACTGTTATGCAAAATATGACGTACCAATTATAAGAAAAACGTTTTTTTTATAATTTAATTAAGAAGCTTGTGTGCTTTGTGTGTTTAAAAAAAGTTTTTTAAACAAGTAGAAAACCATAAATGTAAATAAACAAAGATTTTATTATCAAAATAACCATCTGAAGCATAATATTGTCTTTTTTATAAACGACTTTGTAGTTCAAATAACTGAGATTTTGTTTATTCTTTTTCTTCTTCATTTCAGGATTGCAGGCTTAATATATAGAAAGTATTATTTATATGTTAACGCATTTATGAAAATTATATCTTAGAAGAACCTTAGGAGGGGATGATTTCAGTAGAATTCTGCTTCAGAGAATTGGAACAATGAAGTGACATACTTTTACAAGGGCTGGTATAAAATAAAAAATAACTCATTTAGTACACGCTGTATTGTATTACTAAAAATAATACCGTAATTCCTGTAAATAAGGGCGACGTGATCACGCACATAGACAAATCCATATAATAAAAAAAGCTCTTCAAGTTATTTTTTTAATGTATATATATATCCACTTATTGACTATGCCGATGTTTCTTTCCTCGACGCTGCAGAAGAACTTTGGAATAAGCTAGAACGGCTACAAAATCTCTGTATCCGCTTCATATTTGGTCTGAAAAAGTTCGACCATGTTTCGGAGTTCCGGAAACAGCTGAAGTGGTTACCTATTCGGCAGCGTCGAGATCTACACATACTTTCCTTACTGTATTCCACTATTTACAACCCCAATTCTCCTTCATATCTTCGTGACCGCTTTGAGTACTTTATTCCCAGAAGCCAACCCTGTCGCTCATCCTATTCTCTCATTCTTCGAACTCCTTCTCATACTTCGAGTTGCTACAATCACTCTTTTAGTGTTGCAGCTGTGCGACTATGGAATGCCTTACCGCGTGCGATACGCGCCAGTCCTTCTCTGAGTATGTTCAAGAGGCGAACTAGGGATTATTATCTGTCCCTACAATAACCGGATCGTTATTTTATCATATGTATTTGTATATATGTATGTGTGTATGTATATGTATGTATGTGTATATATGTATATGTATGTATATGTGTATGTATGTATGTATGTATTTGCGAATGAATATCGTATGTGTTTACTAATATGCATAAGGTATTCAACTGTAGTTATAAAATCAATGTCTATAAATCACTATTATTATCTTTTTAATTTGTTATTATATTAGTTTCTTTTAAATACGCATAACTATGTCCTTACATTTTGCACTATCCTCTGTTCACTCAGGGTTTGCTGGCAGAAAACTCAATGTTGAGTTAAGCACGCCTTTTGTACATGACACTTCCTTGTATTTTGTTCATACTTGTATTTTCAATGTGTACAATAAAGAATAAATGAATGAATAAAAATTTAAGTTCATAAGTAATGGCCAGATGCCATTCCTTATGAACAATATAAACAGCTACAGAATCTTTATTATACCTAATGTCTAAATTCAATGCGAGCACGGAATTAGAAAATGTCATAGCGCGCTTGGTCCCTTAGGGCGACGACCCTATAAATTTATGGTTTCTAACAATACGCCATAAATTTAGGTCGATGTGGTGCAGTTCTGTTGAGAATCTGCAGACAGGAAAAAGTCCTAGGCATGTTATGCAAAGATTTCACAAGACTCTAAAAGTGGAACAATATACGAGGAACAATACTTTGTTCCTCGTATATTGTTCCACTTTTATAGTACCACTTTTATAGTAACATACTAGTTCCACTAGAACATTATTTTGTAATAATCTTATTTTTGACAGAAACGGTGAAATATTAACTCAGCTGCAACAAAAATAAATTTTATTTGACATAAACACGCTGATGACTGAAAGACACGAAATATCTATACATTTTGAAACTGAACTCTTCAATACGAGGCTTGACAAGTTTTTCACATCACGTTCGAGTTCAGGGTTTTGTAAAAATATGCAGTGCTATCAGTTATCCATAGGGCTTTTTATCTTTATCCATAAAAAAATAAGAAAGTACTGTTAACAACCAACATGCCAAACCAGTTGCTATGTAAAAGACACCGTGGTTTTTTTCTTTTTTTGAACAGGATTAAAGATAATATCAATATCGTGATTAAGCTCGCGTAGAAAGTACGCGTCTGTCGTTGAGGCACCTTTGGGAGTCAAGATTATACGCGCCCACGTCTGACAGCGGGCTTGAATCAAGACTAATATGGGAACAATAAAATGGCAATTACCACAGCTGTTTACTAGAATTTTCCACCAGCCTCTTTTTATGTCGACAAGTAATGATTGTGCAGTAATTTTTTTAATTCACTCAATACTTTGAAATCGGTGAGGTCCTTTACATTATCCTAGGATTAAAGCGTTTCTTGCAAGTGACCTGAAATTATCTACGGTGCGTCAGTGCAAGGGAAGAAATGGCGAGAGGTTAAAACACGTAAACATCGCGTTCTTAAGAAAGAATCATTATATTGTAAAATTTCACTCTAAAACTATGTGCTGCTAAAGTTGGCTTGCCAGAATTTGTTGACTTTTAGCCCCAGGCACAAATAAAGGAGTCATAAGTTTGACGTACGGATAAACGTGACGGGTGCGGAATATCTTTGATTAGCAGTTTAAGTTATAGATAGAGTTGATTGTAGTCATTGAATGTAATGTACATCTTCCTTACGAAAACCCGTTGTTGCAAAATGCAGACTGCATTCAAGGAGTATTTTTTTTGCCGCGAGGGATTCTGCATATTTATTGCAAATCTTGTGAAGTGAGACAATGTTGATCGATCTTTTGCATATAGCGTGCTGAATTGTGTACTCGACACACAAAGCAAAATATGGTCAGGTTAATTCGAGGTGTTGCAACATTGTTGTGCATTTGATGGCACTGAAAAATAAAGAGCTATTGCGTTTTAAACTCAACAGCTAATGTACCAAATATTTTCAAAGCAGATTGCGTTTCCTTGCGCCATTGAAAAGCTAATGGAGTTAGAGTGTCCGTCACGTAACATCCAAGTCGCACCATGACTAATGTCCCGTGTAATTGCACTGCAACTTCATGGACGCCCCAAAATCATAGTTTGCCTTACAACATATGTTTATTATATGTGTACCTTGATAATTAGACTACGATTTAATTGCAAGGGAACTTCTATAGTACTTGCAGTTTGAAGGCTCTTTAAGGGTTCTAAAGGTCGAGATTTAGATGATTTCTTAGTGAAAATGACGCTTTATCTATTCTTTAAACACCTATTAAGCAGCTTTGCACTGGAATGAACCCAATTGAAGAAGATAATGAAGGATATAAAAGTCCACAGCACCGTTTAAGTTATAAAAAATATTAAATACTTTATTTATACAAAAAAAATGTTGATTAGAGTATCAAGTTGGTGGAGTTGTAAATGATTTACCAAGTATATTTTAGTTTACCCACTACTTAGATTATTGAAGTCAACTTAAAGTCAGGGAGAAAAAGACATAAACGGGACAGGTAAAACATTCATAAAGCTAAGATGAAAGCCTAACATAAAAGGATACGCAGGCATTTTTGACACAAAAAAAGGATTTTAAAGCCACACATATTTTTTATCTTTCTTTACATCACAATTTGTTGCCGAGTCTTAAAGAAAAAAAAACCTTAATGGCTGTCTTTTATTTCATCTGAGAATTCATTATAATAATGTTTGCTAGGTAGACATAACTTTTGTAAATGAGTGTTGAATGCACTTGAATCTTAATATTTTTTTTATCAATAGTTTGTAAACGAGCAGACGTATCGCCTGATAGTAAGTGATTACCGCCGCCCATGGACACCCGCAACACCAGAGGTGTCACAAGAGGGAAGTGATGCATTGTAGGGTTTGCGAAGTAAACTCGCTGCAAATCGTAAGAATGAAATGACCGATTACATAACATGGTTTCCATTTATCCAGGTTTGTTATATTGTGCCAGGGCGTCAATTTGATAACAAATTCTTTTCAATATAATTTCATACATCTGATGCAATCGCGTCTCGGCAAACGCCTATGTCCAGTATTGGACTGCAAATTAAGATGATAGCTAATATTACAACAATTCGGTTTCAAGACTATAAGCCCCACAAGTATTTGTAATTGTCACATTTCCGTTCTTCTAATACACGGTTGGCTTAGTGGTTTAAGCGATCGTCACGACGCTTTCTACTGCGCTGTGTGTTATGGGTTCAAACTATTCAAACCACACATGATTCACAAATTGTTGTTCAATTTTGAATCATGTGTGGTTTCATGTATGTTTGTAAATACTGTTTATGCTACTATTAGCATGTTCTAGAAATCATCTAATTAGTCGGATTTAGAATGTAATTCGTTAGATAACTTTCAATTTTTTTTGTTTATTTCTGTCATTGTATATACTTACTATATCTAATACGTTTGGAAAGCCAGGATGGAGCTGGATAATTAATAGTGGAAAACTGTAGCCGGTGTATTCGAACAAGTCTTTAGAGCACTCTAAGTAATACAAGCCAACAGAGAATGCACAGTAAAGATCAAGCCGACCTAATATATCCTAGAAATCAAGGATTCGAATCGCAATAAGTAACTTTGAATTCAAGTTCGGTACAAATCTGGTGACTGCACGGTTGGCCTAGTGGTTTAAGTGGTCTCTGGATGGCGTAGTCGGTTCGATTCCGACACACCGCCCCGCCGCAAACCCCGGCGGGGTGAAGGCCCGAGGAGGTTTCCACACGTAACACACTGTTGTGGGTTCAAATCCTACATGGCAAAACACTTTGTGTGATCCATAAATTGTTGTTTCGAGTCTGGGTGCACTTTGTGTCCGTTTCATGTATGTTTGTAAAGTCCCCCGCGACACAGGAATGTATACTCCTAATGCGGGAGTTGTCTTTAATAAATAAAAAAAAATCCGGGTGAAGAAACTTCGTGAGAACTTATGAATAACTCACTGATGTTATTCGACCTTCAAACTTTTAGCAGCGCTATGATAAGTTTACGTCATCCAACCTGAACTTGGACAAAAAATAGCACCTGGTTAACTAGTTAAGAACATTCAACTTTTAGTTATAAAACTAAACGAATATATTATAAAATATACATGTAACGTAAAAACGCTAATTGTTTAGAGGTAAGTAAGTACACCGCTTGATGAACTGCTAATTAAATGGGGAACTGATTGAATATATTTTTAAATAAAGGATCATCTGGTAAATTTTTACTTTACTTCATTGAGGTGTATGGTCAATCCTCAAATTCCTTTAAAGGGATTAGAATTTTATAGGAATATAGTGTTTTATTTTTTTTAAATATTACTTAATATATATAAAAAAGGTGTGTTCTACACAATTTATGCAAAACCTTAAGATTGGTACAATTAATGGGCAATAAAAAAACGGAGTCATGGCTGATCAGGCGAGCGTTAAAAATAGTACTTGCAAAATGAAGCTTCACTCCCTCAATTCGTGTTGTAACCAAATTAGGTAATGTACTAGTACTTCTAATTACATTAAGATAGTTGCATTAGATCGAAGCGAAGAAAGGATAACTGAATATAAACCATAGCTTAAGAAAAAGAACACCGTTGATATTGATGATAACCCGTTGACTCAGCTTCACTATTGTCAGAGGAGCAAGGGGGTGGTTTTTTTTTTGTAGGAGACGCCTTTAATATTATAACTTTAAAGAAAATAGAGCACTAATATTGTCACTATGCGTCCCAGTATTTAGGATGCAACATTGTCCCGTATACCCGATAGTCCAGCAAATTTTAAAAAAATGGCAGGCCAACATGTCGCGGATATCTTATATTTTAATAGAACACGATGTTTTTGTCTGTCCGATACACATGAAGTACATAGTTGTGGGAGGCTGAAAAGACTAGATACAAAAGACGGGTAAAGAATTTTATTTCCCTATTACTTAAAATCCTTACAAAAAATTTATTCCTGTGTGTAATGTAAAAATAATATAAAAATTTATAAAACTGTGATTAATATAAATAAATCGACGATGTCTAGCTTTCTGTAAAAGAAAAATGGAGCTATTAAGTATGAACGATGTACACGGTTCTAAGATCTACAGATTTATAACCAAAACCTGACAAATGGGCTTAAGGATATGTTTTGAGTAATACTACATTTTAACTCGCTTAACAGAGTTATTAACGGACACCAGCTGGTGAATGAAAGAAGCTCAGTCCCGCGATCATACCATAAATAAATATTTAGGACATCTAGCACACAACGCCATCTAGTCCCAAGCTTGTGTTACGGGTACTAGACATCTGATATGAATTGTTTTTTTTTGTAAATACATATATATTACACATTAAAAACACCCAAACTCCGAAAGAAATACTTGCAGATTATTTGGTACGACCCGGGAATCGAACCCCAGACCTCATGCACAACAGTCGCCTACGGTACCACGGCGCTAACAAGGCAGTCAAATACCATAAATTACATTAAAAATTAGTCGAATTGGTATCGTTATGCTAGTTCTACCGTTTGTTTTATTTTTAAGGACTAATCACAATTGCAATATTTACCTATAATTTTTATAGGAACTTTGTTTTGTATATGGAAAATGTATATGTTTTTGTGTAAAAGTTCTTTCTATTGATAATGTTACCTCTGTGCACCACCTTACAAGTTTTCTACAGCACCCTAAAGTTGTCTGGAAGAGAATGCCTTGGGCATTAAGTCCGCCAATGTACAAATGTGCATGAAGTTTTAAATAAATAAATAAAACTGTACCTATATCGACAGATTTCCCATCGTCAAATGTGTGATGTAGATTTGTGTGTTTGTAGAGACAAAACATATGCTCTGAAGGATATTACTGCACGGTCCCCATTTCATGTCATCCACATTTTTTATCATTAATTCCATTACGACGAAAACTTGAAGACTCGAAGAGTTAGAATTGAAGACTTTAAATACTTGACATTGGCAGAAATAGCTGATCCGGCTGGTTGCCATCTCATCAAAAGAAGAAGAACCATAGTAGTTCAAATAGACGGTCCCCATTTCATCTCATCCACATTTTTTTGTCGTTAATTTCATCACGACGAAGACGAAGCTTCGAAGCCTTATGGTTTGAAGATTTTAAATACTTCATTGGCAGAAATAGCCGATTTGTGATTAGCTGGTTGCCATCTCATCAAAATTTGATCCAAATTGAAATTTATTTGAACCAAATATACTTTCTTAAGTGTATCCTACATGCTATGGGCTTGTTCTTCTCGAATTGTTGCCAATTCTCAAAATTATGTCCTACCTTACGAGTAGCTTATCTGTTAAAAAGCTAAAAAAACTCAAGTTCCCGATTTTATTCAGTGGTAGTTGCAGTTAGTACATAATACCTCACTGATTTTGCGTCGTAAGTCAATTCAGGTACTTTTTATCTTATATTAGTAAATTTACTAGTGCTTTTTTAACCCCCAATACAAAAAGAGGGATGTAATAAGTTTAACATCGATGTCTGTCTGTGTGAGTGTTGGCATCGTAGTGCACAAGCTCATGGACCGATTTCGATGTGTTTTTATTATTTGAAAGTCTGTTTCCTTGTGGTGGGTCCTAGCTATGTTTGGTTAATATAAAGCATATTTAGCGTATGATTACGAGTCAGTATTTTTTTTAATTTTAGCTTATATAATATATATTGTTATATGTTATATGTTTCCAAAATTATTATATCGTATCCATGATGAAAACACCCCTTTTGGTGAACGATTTGAGATTTCCCAATAGACACATTTCTTAGATGTAATCTAAAATACATCGGGAAGTGCAGTAAAACAATTTTATGTTTCTCGTAAACAATAAATATGTAAATTATAGTAGTTTATAGAACAATAAATAAATTTAAGCGTACATAGGTGTATTAGTACCGGCGTCATCAAGCGCGAGTTTCAGTGGGGCCGTTATGGATTAACGCGCTACATTGCCGCCGAAAATATTCCTCTTGCGTCACATCACTGACTATTGCCTTTAAACATGCATGCGTTCGTGTTTCGCGGAAACTGTTTATGCATTTAGTTCGAAAATTGTCATTATAGTTAATTATGCTACATTTAGGATTTATTGTAAGTTAAATAACACAAAATTGTTTAAGCTGAGATGTTGAAATGATTTGTATTGTAAAAATGAGTAGCTATAATATACATATACCTATGTATCTATAATATGTATGTACATAATACCTATAAATGGGCATCTTGCTTACAAAGGTGGTTATAGCATTTCACATCTTAAACCATTTGGATTAATAACTGTCAACCTGTTAGGTAAAAAAATTCGAGATAAATTTACAAAATCCCATAACAGGACACATTCTTATTTTAACTCCATTAGACATTACTTGTAAAAAACCGTTAGGAGATTATTTTATTATTATTTCACTCTTGGATTCTGCTCATACTTTGCATCAGGCAGACCAATGTTACTTTGGCAGACCAACACATAAAAAATCATTTTAATAATTAATATTTTATTCAAATAATGATTTGTATTTGCCATTTCTACATGGTCATTAATTTGTTGTATATTTCTTTTGTTTTTGTTGTAAAATTTGTATTTATTCTTATTAGGTTCAACAAATTTAAAAATAGAAGACTTATTTTTTTTAATAGCCATTGTTCTAGTAATGCTTTATCCTGACTGCTTAGTTAGCAATTGTAGTCTTGCATCCCACTCAGAATGAAATAATAACATTATTAGCATTATTTTCTGTCTCATGTTCTAATTAATATGTAGCTAATTTATGTTCAGGCTATAACTATTTTGAGATCAAATGTCTGTGTGTGACATTCGTCAAGTTAATTAACATTAGGCAAGAGATTTTCTGATATATTTATATTATGGCATAAATATTTTAAGAATGAAATTTTTTTAAGAATAAACTAATTGAGTAATATCTTGGGATGCATATGTTTGTTTGGTTGTGTTTTACTTATCACACCACTTGAATGTGTATACTGATTAAAGCATATGCTAGTTAAAGGGTTTTAACTATATACAAGCTTCCCTAAGCAAGCTATTCAGCTTTACATACCTTTAATGTTTATGTTAGGGGAAGCATAATATCATCTCATCATTACTATTGAGATTAATGTCAATTGGACTGAGGGGAATTATTGTATTAGTGCCATTGTGTTAGTTTTAAATTATAATTTATTATATATCTATTATAATTTAATATATACCACAAATTGTTTTCTTCTAATTTTGGGAAGTTGAACCTCACACAGTTTTAACATAGTGCTAGCTAGTATATACAAAAAATTAGGAACAGCAATACTTTACTATGATGTATAATGAGATGTAGGTAAAACTTTCTATAAAATTGTAATGAAGTTCGTGTACATATTAAACTGCATTTTTCGAAAGTAAGTTTTTTTGATGTAACGAAACGAATGTAATTAATATTTGAAAAAACTTCGTTAAAATCATATATATAGCGAAGTATTTTCAAATACTAATTACATTTACTAAATAATACTTAGTATATTAAATAAATTTATAATTAATGAACCCGTAAACTTATATACTATCCACTAGGACAATTCAAAGCAATTCGCAATTTTACACCCAAATTCACTTGATAAAAAATTTCATAAGCATCTTTTAATGTGCTACTACTTCGCGAGTAATAAAAATAACTGATGCTGACAGAAACACTCACAAATATGCTTACTTACGTTTTCTAAGTAGACTTCGGCACACATGTCAGTCCAACTTTTGCTGACAATTTGATTTTACACAATTTATAGCAAAAAATTAAAAACACAGTACACAAAACTATACCTGCATCACAAGCGACATGTAACACGAATGTGACAGTTGTTTGAACCATTTACTACCACAGACTATAATGACAGTGACAGTGGACAGAGTTCGTTTCAATTCGTCTTAACATAAGTTAGCGCAGAATATTTTACTTGAGAGTTGGAGGTTGCTAGGCAACGGTAAAATAGTGAATTGGTTTTTTTCACTAAATAAAATAAAATATTTTATTTTTCGGGCGTAAAAGAGTCGTTAAGTAATTTCGGATGTGAAGAAGAACTGTAATAGCAGATATCAATAATAATTTTGCGGTCAACAACACTTGAATTGAAGTTCGGAACTCTGCACTGAGAAAAAACATCAACGACAAAATTTTGAAGTGTGAAGGCTGGCTTAAGAGTGTGTTTGTGCAAAGCTCTCAAGCGCAAACTATGGATGAGGATATACCTCCTGAACCCCCGATAAAACGGCCCCACGTACTCCCCCCTTTTCCCCGCTGCCATACCCTTCTGATCAACCTGATACTTCTTCGAAGCCACCTACGTAGTTTTTTAATGTT
>PKRV01003892.1:0-29823 GCA_003709505.1 Hyphantria cunea
AATATGTACTTTCATATACAAAAAAACTGCATGTATTTATTATAGAAGTTCGATTTTTTTTACTTGTAAAGATAAGGTAAACACTCTCCACGAATTGACTGCAAATGAAATATCAATATTATCTTTGTTTTCTATTATGAATAGTGAACTGAAGCTGGCAATCGCTAGTTTGTTCCTCTATGCGTCCGTTAGTCGAGTTGTCAATGCCAAAAAGAAATCGTAATGTCTTAACAACCCATACTATTCCACGCGCGACACTACGAACGAGTTGGACATGAATTCATGTCCGCGGTAAACAACGGTCCTTTTTCTTTGGCGTGAATTCATGTCCGCGGGACGTCAAGGGTTAAATCGTCCGAGGTCATCTTATCTTCTATATTGCTAACGAGCTTTTGCCTGCGGTGTCGCTCGCGCAGAAATAGATATTTTTATCCCCTGTTGGGGGTAACCCTTAGGAGTGGCATTACCAAAATTCCTTTCTTAGTGCTCACTTGCGTTATATAAAGAACCTATATGCAAAGCTCCAGAATTCTAAGTTCGTTTGGGCTGTATGTTAATCTCTGGGTATCTTAGTCAGTCAGTCACCTTCCTCTTTTATGTATACAGTTTGAATTATTGAGGCGGGACAGTAAGGGTACCTTAACCGCTGTAGTCACGAAGAGAACAAAAGAAAGAAGAAAACGCTTTCAGGACACTATCCATAAATATTTAAGATATTCTGAACTGCATTTACAGATTTCGGAAAAATGTACAGTCAGCAAGAAAATGGTAATTTTATACAAAAACTTTTTGATGCCAATCTTGTTTCCTGTAAGGATCTTAAGTCTCTACCGGACCGACTGAGATTTGAGTAACAGAAATGTCAGAAATCGCAAAAAACCTTTGTGGAGGAACGGGTTCCACATGTCCCTCCAACACAAAGGGATCCTCTGACCAGGCGAGGTGATCATGCCTGGTGGGCCACTGCTCAACGGTTGATGTTGTGTAGTTTGTATATATGTTAATCGGCGCTAGAACTTCTATTGCACGATGCAGGATTGGTTTTTCGTACACTACGTTACTCCGTAGTTCAGTGCATCTTCGGCAGATGGCGTTGTCATATATTTATGTTTCCGCTGTATGTGGAAGTCACCACATTACTCCTCTTCAAGACTGGAGGTCGAGATCTGGACGAGTCAGCTGTCTGTGCTCTGTTGCGGAGCTTGCCAGTGTCATGAGTGAGTAGTTTGCAACTCTGGCTTCTTAATCCAGTCGTGAATCATTTTTAACAGTAGATTTTGCAACTGAACGTAAGTAATGTTCTTTTGAATCAACTAGAATTGAGTATTTGGTACGTACGATTATTCAGGGGCAGGTAGAGAATAGAATAGAATACTTTACTACTTTATTGTACAACAGATATAACAGTTAAATAAATATATAGTTTACATAATACATCAATTGAATCACCGTGTACAAATGGCGGCCTTATCGCTAAAAAGCAATTTCTTCCATGCCACCTTGGAATGGGAAAAAAAATTAAAAAATTAAAAAAATAAAATAACAAATAAGAATTCATGGGCAGCTAGGTGCGAAAAGAGAAAAAAGAGAAAAAAAAAGAAATGTAAAGGTTAAAAGTGAATTCTATAAAGTAAATGATAATATTAAATCACATATCATAATACATGCTAATACTAATAAATAAAAGAGCGATATACACAAAAATTAAATATTTACATTTCCATTGAAAAATAAAATAAAAATAAATAAACAACATAACTGGTAAAAGTAAAATATGTTTAAGCACATAACAGACTATAGTGATAGGTAATGATCTTTAACCATTTTTTTAAATACCGGCAAAGATTTGGCACGCCGTATAGTCATCGGCAAAGCATTCCACAATCGGACAGCCTGTACCGTAAAGGACTTATCGTAGAATCTTGTAATATGAGTTGGTACTGCCAGTTCCAGAGATTCAGATGACCTCAGGGATTTCAGGTGTGTGTCACCGAGGAAAATAAAAGCGTTCCTTTAAGTAAGGTGGAGTAAACGGATGAAATAGAACACCATAAAGTATGGAAAGAATATGAGCATTCCGTCGAAGGCGAATCGGGAGCCACTTAAGCTGATTGCGAAATTCAGAAACATGATCATATTTGCGCAATCCAAATATAAATTTAATACAAAAATTTTGAAGGCGCTCAAGTTTATCGAGTTGCTCCTCTGCGATATCGAGATAACTGACATCAGCATAGTCGAGTATAGGAAGAAGGAGGGATTGCGCAAGTGCAATTTTAGTAGCTGTTGGGAGGTAATTGCGTAGTCTTCGTAAGGATCCCGCCGAACTTCTCGCAATTGAGGGCCCCAAGTTAAAGTGTTATCAATGTAGATTCCTAAATTTTTAACAGCCTTACTTATGGATAATGGGGTTCCGTTAAATGTAATGTTAGGTAATTGCGTCCAGTCTATTCTCGATACCATCCTGGCACTGCCTACCACAATAAATTGGGTCTTAGATGGATAAACCACAACTCCATACCGCTCACTTCATTCACACACATGCGCCAGATCTTGGTTAATAGTTGAAAATGCTTCTGATAATCTATGTAGTGGTGCTTGTGTATATATTTGAAAATCATCTGCATAAAGGCGGTAGGAGGAGGCTAATGACTTGGAGATATAATTAATAAATATGGTGAAAATTAAAGGAGATAAAACGCCACCCTGCAGAACCCCAGCAGACGTGTTACACCAAGAAGATAAGGAATCCTCCAGGCGCACACGCTGCCTTCGCCCAAACAGGTAATTTTGAAACCAATCAATTACTGTCGGAGATATGTTGATAGAGCGCAATATGCCCAGCATTATGTCGAAATCTACACTAGTAAAAGCATAACTAAAGTCCAGTAAAGAAAGAACTGTAAGATTTCCACTCTCCATGCCTAGCCTGATGTCATCCGTAACGGTGATCAACACACTTACTGTACTATGACCCGCTCGAAAACCTGACTGGAAGGGATTTAGGAGTTGGTTTCTATTAAGGAATGAATTTAATTCGATATGCACGAAGCGTTCTAGAACTTTTGAAAGGAAAGACAATATGGAAATGGGACGATATTCGGAGAAAGATTTAGGGTTGTTCTTTTTGGGTAGTGGGATAATAAGTGCTTCTTTCCAAATCTCCGGAAAAGTTTTGGAAAAAAGGGAGTGATTTAGAACACAGCAAAGTGCAGGTAACAATTCATCAAGAATTGGCTGGATCATTTTACGGCTTATACAATCACTTCCAACAGCGTTAGAAGATATGGACATAATGCATTTCTCAACATCACAAGCAGTCAATTGATTAAAACAGAACGGTGGATAATGAGGAGCTAGAAGCGTAGAAAGATATTGTAAGCCTTACTAGTCTGGTTAAATTTGGACGAAGAAGAGAAATGTTGACTTAACAACTCAATATCAATTTTTTTAGAATCTGAAAACGAATGCGACTTACCAACTCCTAATGTTTTAAGAAACTTCCAAATTTTAGTTGGGTCTCCGTTCTCGACCATGAACATGTTGGCGTTGTGCTTTCCTACAAGCCTTATTGCAGAGACTTCGGATATTAATATATTTTTCCCGGTTGCTCGGTGTTGGCCTGGACTTAAACTTGCTTCTGGCTGCAATTTTTTTTGAGATTAACCTTTTGATTTCATCTGTTAGCCATGGGGCGGGTAAATGTTTAAGTCTTACAGCACGAACCGGTGCATGCACGTCATAGAGGCTGGTTAGTTTTTCGTTAAAAAACTTGATTTTATTATCAATTGAGTCCATTTCAGACAGAAAACAATTGATTCCAGCGGCATCCCGACGGAATGCGTTAAGGTTCATGTCCCTAAAATTGCGTTGCATAAGGATTTTGACTTTAGGTTTAGGGGAGCGTAGTATATAGGATAGGAATATCAGGTCATGGTAAGAAAATTCATCAGCTGAGCACTGTCCATACTTAGCCACCAAATCTAGAGAGGATACAAGTATAAGGTCTGGAAGGGACGGAGTAGAATTAGGGTAGTGGTGAGTTGCATTTAAAGCAAGAACAGACATTATATGACTCGACTGTGCTGAAGAAAGACGATGAGCGAAGATCATTTTTTAACAGGCATGTGTTAAAATCGCACATGATAATACTGTGATACAGTCACAGTATTATCATCACAGTATTAGATGGGTGTTGCACTTTCTAATAATTTATCGAATGCTGGCAAAAAAATCATGCGAGAAGAGGGACAGTAGTAAACACCAAGTAAAATCTTAGTATGACACAGTTCTATTTCCAGAAATAAATGTTCTCCTGCGTTTGGTGGTGGTGGTTGTGGTGACACCTCTACAATTTGGAAAGGAATATTTTTACGTAGGTATATGGCAACACCTCCTCCAACACCATTCACACGGTCATTTCGTATTAAGTGAAAGTCAGGAAGGGAATAAGCAGCTGAAGGGAGACATGGTTTCAGCCATGATTCCGAAATGAGAATAGCATGGACATTCTTACAGTCAAAGTTAGCCAGTATCTCTGGGAAATGGGCCAGAATGCTCTGGGCATTTATGTGGACTACATAAAAATTCCTGAGCACAGCAGAAAACTGGGCTTTTATTGCGTCAGAGAGTGAAGGAATACTTACAAAACTGTAGTTATGACTACTAGCCGATTGAAAACTATCATCATCGTCACTGTCGTTACCTAAGTTAATCATTAAAATGTAAACTCTTTTTAAATAGTATATATAAATATATGTAAATATATCTAAATAAATACAATACTGTTAAATGTGATCACTTTACTTTTTTGTCCCTTAATCTCTTTCCAACCACCAGTTGTGTTACTAAAATAATATAATTTCATTTTAATCGCAGAATAGAAACATATGAAAGCTTTAAAAAGGAAAGATTTAGAAATAAAAAATAAAAATTAAAAATTAAATAACCAAGATACACAACGAAATAACAACATGAGAACATTGATGAATGAATTTTTCAAGAAAAAACTTACTGAAATTTACATGACATATAAAAATTAAAAAGCAACGAGAATATCGACCGCGTGTTGCGTGAACGCATCGACTGCTGTTGTACTTTTAGTCTGTCAGTGATATGTTAAGTTTATAAACTGTAAACAAATATTATTTTTAAACTTGAGGTATTATTAAATTAGTTTTTTTTATAGTGACATTTAATGTCATCCACATTTTTTTTTATTTTTTATCATTAATTCCATCACGACGAAGACTTGAAGACTCGAAGACTTAGAATTGAAGACTTTAAATACTTGACATTGGCAGAAATAGCTGATCCGCGGGCTGATTGCCATATCATCAAAAGAAGAAGTATTATAAATGATTATTATTCGGCACAGTTTGCCATATCATCAAAAGAAGAAGTATTATAAATTATTATTATTCGGCACAGTTTGCCATATCCAAAAAAAAATTTAAAAAATTTGAATTTAAAGTTTAAAGAATAAGGAGGGTACAGTATGATTGAGTATAAAGAAAAGTATGAATACAACTACAACATGAAACTATACAATAATACCTGGACGTAATGCGACAATCACAGCAGACGCAACGCAGAATTTAATTTTTGTTTCCAGCACGTCTGGGTTTCATTGCAACCCTTTCGATTGGAGCCGCCTTCTGTGTGAAATCCAGACGATTGAGCTCACCAAGCGAGTCTAAACGGTGCCGCGTCCCATTGGGGTCGAGAACAGAATATATATGTGTCCTTCTCGTGTCCAACACTTCGATACACCAAACCGCTCACGTGCAGCCATGAAGACTTCGTGCTTAGTCTTAGTAATGATTTCGGACAAAGTGATACCAGATACCTTCAATTTGGTCTTAGCTAACCACAACTTGTCACGTACAGACACAAGTTGCAGCTTGACCAATATGGGTCGAGGTTTTTTAGAACCTACATGTCTTCCCATTCTGTGGCATCTCCGTATATCCGTCTTCGAGAATTCCTTCAACCCAAGATGACCCGTCACAACACCGACTACCGACTGCACTGGGTCTGCATCCTTGTCCTCGGGTATTCCATGCAAAAGCAACATTTTACGACGTGTACGCATCTCCATGGTGTCCCCCTGATAAACCAAAAGCTCAATTTGACACTGAAAGCCAGAAATAGCACTCATAACAAAAGCTTTGAAACCCTCAAAATCCAATGCGAGCGTCGCCAGGGTTGGTGTGCTAGTGCTCTTAGCGGTCTTCTTCAGCTCCAACTCAAAGGCAGTCATGCGCTCCTCAATACCAGCCATAATGGTAGCAAATGAATCCTTCATTGTGTTCATTTTGAATGTAAGAAGTGTTTCTTGTGTGTATCTTCTAAAATAGGTGTGCTTGAGAAGAGATAACACTTTACTGGTAGGTGCTTTATATTCTCACCAAAATTGTTAAATGAGAATGTTTATAAATAGTTACTTATATTATTAGATTTAATTAAAATGCAGAGACTTTAAATTTAATGTTGCTGTCACAACTACCCACTTAAGTATGTGTAGAGCCGAGCGAAAGGTACGAGTCTTAGTAGAGTCTCCTATTCAAGGTACTGTTCAAGGAGTACGTCAATTCTTCGATCTTGTCAAATATTTTCGTCGCTATATAGCGAGGTTTGCTAACAAAAATGCCCAATAGCTAAATTGACGAAAAAGGTACCTTTTGTACCTGCAGAAATGAGCAAGAAAAAGCACGGCGAAATATTATCTCGTAACTTACGAGCGAGCCCGTATTAGCTATCTATCAACCAGATTTACCCATTGAAATTCACACGGATGCTACTTACATAGGCCATGGCGTAGTACTCCTTCTGGTTCTTGAAAAAGGGCTTAAACTACAGTCCTTCTATTTGTGGAAACGAACTCAAGAAGCTTAGTCAAAGTATTGAAAGTAACCACGCTTCGGCACGAAGGGGCCGGCCGAACAGAAAACCGGTGTGAAATAGTGCTTGCGCTGTGATTCACCGAATGAGTAAGGATATCGGAGGCCCATACCAACCCCTTCCCCCATCACCTCCCCTCCCTTCCCCCATCCCATTCCCCATCCCCCAGCGGCCGGCAACGCACTTGTGACGCCACCGGAGTTGCGGGTGTCCATGGGTGGCGGTGATCGTTTACCATCAGGCGATACGTCTGCTTGCCTCCTGTTGCATAAAATAAAGAATTACTCTTATGAGCTCAAGTCTTTATAAAATTATAGACACTACCTAGTTGGCGTTACAAAAGAAAGTTTGATGCCCACGTCTAATTGCTATAAGTACGTACTGATTGTGGTGGTTGCCTTTTCGAAATACTGTGTTTTGTATCCAATGGCAGGCCCGAACGCCAATAAATAAAAAAAATTACTACTTGTTCACTAATGAAATATCTATCTAATGAATGGTCAGTTATAATGTGGCGGTAACAGTTTGTATTTGAATATAACAAAACAAACAACCTTGAAACTGTCTCCTCCAACCTGTTAATAAACATTGAGGCGGCCACACCACTCATACGTCACCTCGTTCGTGATATCGCTTTAGGTAATCGGAACTCAAACCGCGAGGCATTACGAGAATAGCACAGACATACAAAATGAGTATCTGAATTATAATATGTGCTTTTTTCATCTAGGTGACTCAACACCGAAGGAACCTAGTCAAGATGTGCAGAAGAGTTCTGAAGATTCAATCTCCAGCAACCTGAATGAACATGAACTAGTCCAGGAAACTCGCCAAAAACTTCAGGAAGTCACTGCTACAGGCTTAATAGATGAAAATAAAGACAAAACCGCAAGGGTACAATATACGTGCGACACGTGTCTTCAATTTTGCAGTTCTAGGTCTAAGTTAGAGAGACACGTTCGTTTGTGCTCTAAAGTGTGGAAGAAAGATGAGATAAATGAGAACACTACAAGTACTCACACACATACCGTTCAAAAACCACATCAGTATGACGTGTGTAAGAAACATTTCTCACGTATTCACCATTTGAATCTTCCCAGTTTAAAACACATCAATGAGATGCCTTACCAGTGTTACGTAAGTAAGAAACAATATATGCAGAAAGGTAATGTAAAATCACACATCCGTATACACACTGGTGAGGAACCACATCATTGTAATGTATGTACGAAACAATTCAGTCGAAAGGAGCATTTAATTGTGCATATGCGTACACACGACGATGAGAAACCATATCAATGTAATACATGTAGTAAAAAATTCTTAATTAAGAATAAACTAATAAAACATATGCTCACCCACACTGGAGAGAAACCGTATCATTGTAATGAATGCAAGAAACAATTCCGTCAAAAGGAGCATTTAATTGTGCATATGCGTACACACACCGGTGAGAAACCATATCAGTGTCATATGTGTAGTAAAAAATTCATGATTAAGAGTTATCTAAAAGCACATATGCGTACACACACCGGTGAGAAACCATATCATTGTAATACATGTAGTAAAAACTTCTCAGAAAAGAGTAATCTAATAAAACATATGCGCACCCACACTGGTGAGAAACCACATCATTGTAATGTATGTACGAAGCAATTCAGTCGCAAGGAGCCGTTAATTGTGCATATGCGTACACACACCGGTGAGAAACCATATCATTGTAATACATGTAGTAAAAACTTCTCAGCTAAGAGTAGTCTAATAAAACATGTGCGCACCCACACTGGTGAGAAACCACATCATTGTAATGTATGTACGAAGCAATTCGGTCGCAAGGAGCAGTTAATTGTGCATATGCGTACACACACCGGTGAGAAACCATATCATTGTAATACATGTAGTAAAAAATTTTCAGAAAAGAGTAATCTAATAACACATATGCGTACTCACACTGGTGAAAAACCATATATGTGTGATCTTTGTAAAAAACAATTCTCACATCAGAGTACCGTCTTAAATCATATGCGTACACACACTGGCGAGAAACCATATGATTGTTCTATATGTAGCAAAAAATACTCAACAAAGAGTGGTTTAATAAGGCATATGCGTACACACACTTCAAAAACCTTTTCATTGTGATTGGTCTAAGAAACTATACTCGCAAAAGAGTATGTTAACATCACATGTGCTTACACACACTGGTGTAAATGGTGTACTGGCCATATCGCGTGATATTTGTAGAAAAAATTATCTGACCAGAGTGCTATAATTAGACATATACGGACAAACTTATGACAGACTAAGTCAAGTTGGTAGTGTAAGAAACAAGTCTTACAAAGGAATTATTTAATATGTAAAATTAAGATTTCGTGCTAAAGTAATAACTAAAAGAACCATGCACAGGTCTAAAAAGCCGTCTCTTGTGATATGTGAAAGAAACATTTTTCTCATTTATTAAAGTTAGTTAACCATATGTTACATATATATAGAAAATGCCTTATGTTACATATATATAGAGAATAACATATGTTACGTATATATATAGTTCGATTCCATCATCCGCGCGTGATACTACAGGGCTACTTTATATCGATTCCTATTATTCATTAATGTGTCCTTCAAATTGAAAGTGTTTTTCTTTTTTAAATCCTTATTTACAAATACTCATATCTTCAATATGAACCTAAGTTCCATTCAAATAAAAGACGATAGTATGCAGTGTGCCCAAGAGGTCGATTTAAAACTACTTTTCCACAAAGACACTATGAATTTCTCAACATTCTCAGAAAAGAGTAATCTAATAACACACATGCGTACACACACCGGTGAAAAACCCTTTCAATGTGATATTTGTAGTAAAAACTTTTCAGCAAGGATTGGTCTAACAAATCATACGCGTATACACTCTGGTGAGAAACCACATCATTATAATGTATGTAAGAAACAATTCAGTCAAAAGAAGCAATTCATTGTTCTTATGTGTACACACACCGGTGTGAAACCATCTCATTGTAATACATATAGTAAAAAAATTTCAGAAAAGAGTAATCTAATAACACATATGCGTACTCACACTGGTGAAAAACCATGTGTGTGATCTTTGTAAAAAACAATTCTCACATCAGAGTACCGTCTTAAATCATATGCGTACATACACTGGCGAGAAACCATATGATTGTTCTATATGTAGCAAAACATACTCAACAAAGAGTGGTTTAATAAGGCATATGCGTACACACATTTCAAAAACCTTTTCATTGTGATTGGTCTGAGAAATAATACTCGCAAAGGTGTATGTTAACATCACATGTGCGTACATACACTGGTGTAAATGGTGTACTGGCCATACCGCATGATATTTGTAGAAAAAAATCTCTGACAAGAGTGCTTTAATTAGACATATACAGACACACTTATGACAAAGTCAAATTGGTAGTGTAAGAAACAAGTCTTACAAAGGAATCATTTAAAATTAAGATTTCGTGCTGAAGTACTAACTAAAAGAATCATGCGTAGGTCTAAAAAGCCGTATCATGTGATATGTGAAAGAAACAATTTTCTCATTTATTAAAGTTAATTAACCATATGTTACATATATATAGAAAATGCTATATGTTACATGTATATAGAGAATAACATATGTTACGTATATATAGTTCGATTCCATCATCCGCGCGTGATACTAAAGGGCTACTTTATATCGATTCCTAATATTCATTAAAGTGTCCTTCAAATTGAAAGTGTGTTTCTATTTTAAATCCTTATTTACAAATACTCATATCTTCAGTATGAACCTAATTGCAATTCAAATAAAAGACGAAAGTATGCAGTGTGCCCAAGTGGTCGATTTAAAACTACTTTTTCACAAAGAACACTATGAATTTCTTGGATCTAACTCATGTAACAAAATAACTAGACTACAATGCAAAATAGCAATATCGAAATGGCTATAATCCTTGAATTATGAGAAAACTGAGCAGCTCTTGGTTATAACTTCGTAATTACATATCATAGGCACACACCACCATAACCTTACACCCACCTATAAACAGACATACACATTCACTCACACACGTTCATAGGCTCACTTAGTCCTCAATCATACCGACACTCTCATACAGACATACATATACAAACATGCAGACTGCCCTCTTCTTTATTGTAGTTCACTGGTTTTATTCACTGCTTTTGTGAAAAATTCTATATGTTCGGGATGGGCCTGAAAGTCTGTAACACAGGGGTGACCCTAGTATAGACTCCAGTCTCTCACAAGGGGACGTGTTTTTGTGATGAATTGTATATATTGTATCTGCCTTCCTTTGTGATGAGAGAAATAAATGCATTATTGTTATTATTCTCTTAATTAAATTTATACATACATATTTATTACATTTTTAAATACATAAAAAATAAACAAAAATATATATTTAAAAATTTCAAAAATAGTAGACTTCCTACATTGGGTACAGGGACCAAAAAACGATCTATGACCACAATATCAGGCTTATTGGCAACGATAGTCCTGTCTGTAATAATAGATCGTTCCCAATACAACCCAATACGGCGCTCATAGCCCAGTTGCACTCGGTGATTAGAAACAATCAGCGAGGGCAAGCAATGACGGCGCGGTCAGTACCTGGATGGGTGACCGCTGGTGACATGTTACCATGAGCGTCTTCGTGATTCGGAGGTCACGTTAAGCAGTCGGTCCCGGTTGTTATCATAGGATAACAGTCGTGAAGCTTAGTAGGAGGCCTTCGGGCGGCTTAAAAACATCCAACGGTAAGATTACGTAGCCACAACGTTGTCTTGCCAGTCCCCAACCCGCACTTGGCCAGCGTGGGGACGTATGGCCTTAATAATTATGGCCTCTCCTGAGAGGAGACCCGAGCCCAGCAGTGGGACATTATGGGTTGCTGATTGCTTGATTGATTGAATACAACGTAGCACGACCATTTTCGAGAACTGGGTCGGGCACATACCTGTAGTATGGCACCTCTGAATTTACAAGTTTGTGTTTAAGGGCAAACTGTTGATGTACTATCCTGGCTACTTGGTTGTGCCTGTGCAAATATTCACCATTAGCAAGACGAGAACAACCAGAAATAATATGCCTAATAGATTCTCCGGGACGGTGACATGCCCGACAGATATCAACCGTACCATCTTTTAGGATATACTTCCGATAGTTATTCATGATAACTTCGTCCATAATCGCACAAACAAAACCTTCGGTTTCTCCGAAGAGATCACCATACCGTAGCCAGGAGGTCGATGCTTTGAAGTCTATATCGGGCCCATTAAGGGCCCGATAAAACCGGGCATGGAGTTCCTTGCCCTTCCATACCTCCCTGCGATCATTAGTACTAAGTACTACAGGTTTGCGCCAATTCTCTTTAGCTAGAACGAGTGGAGTGAACCCGTTATCCACTGCCACCACACTGCAATGCACTCCCACATCAGTTTGTAGAAAATATTCTCTAAGATTGTATATCTCGCGATTTTATAGGTCTTTATATTCAATAGACCACGACCCCCAAACTTTCGCGGTATATACAATCTCATAACCGATGAAAGTGGGTGGTGCCTTCGAAATGTAGTCAGCAATGTACGGACTTTCCTGTCAAGATTATTGCTCCCTGATAAAGGACTTTTAAGTACTTTTTTCAGGCGTTCAAAGAGGCGATCCTGCAATGTTTGCTTCATGTTAGATCCTGGTATTCTCAAGGACTGTGAAAGCCCCAGATATTTGTAGGTTTCAGTTGCAGACAGAGATCTTAGTTTTGCGGAATCTGAAAGCTCTATTCCTTCAGATTCCTCAATCACACCCATTTTAACATACATGACTGCGCAATTTTCTACACCAAATTCCATTTTGATAGAATAACTAAAGTTTTCCGTGACCTTTAGCAACGCTGTAAATTGTAACTTAGTGGGGGCGAGTAGTTTCAAATCATCCATATAAAAGAGGCGAGATAGATCTCGATCATCTTTCTGAAACCTGTATCCTAGCCCTGAACCCTCTAATAGGGTACTTAGAGGGCTCAAAGCCAGACAAAACCACAAGGGACTCAGACTGTCACCTTGAAATATGCCCCGCCCGATCTTTATTGGTACATCGTTAACTGCAGTCCGGCGATACCCAGGATATCGAAGTACTGTTTTCTATTGTCCCCTACATGACTCCAAGAAAGTGCATAGAGTCGTACCAATTTTATACAACTCAAGCACCCTCAAAAGCCATGTATGTGGAACAAGCATAAGCCTTCTTGTAATCTATCCAGCATGTCGTCAGATTCCTACGATTACGACGCACCAGCTGGCTGATGGTCATATCTATGATAAGGAGCTCTTTAGTGCCGCGGGTCCCACTTCTGCATCCATTCTGATAAACAGATAGCATCGAATTGTTATTAATTTTGAGTCTCAAATAGATGTCAAAAGTTTGTATAAAGTTGGTAAGCAAGTTATGGGCCTAAAATTTTTGGAATTCATGGCACCACCAGATTCGTAGAGTAAGTGGGTTATGCCAGTGGTTAAAAATTGTGGTAATGAACCTGAATCCAATGCTGTTTGGAATTGAGATGCCAAACACGCATGTAAGTTTCGGAACCACTTAAGCCAAAAATTGTGAAGTCCATCCGGACCAGGTGCTTTCCAGTTCGGTAACAAACGGACTGCACAAAGTATATCTTCTTTATGGATGATAACAGGTTTCATATGTAATAAAGGCTCACATGAACGCTCAACATCCCGATAGCAATCTCCTTCTGTGTGAGTGACGGGCATTGACCAGATGTTACGCCAAATCGAATTTGTGGCGTTTCCATCTAAGACTTGTCCATCACTCACACAGATTCAGGTTCTCCCAGTTTTGGTACAACCAACCTCATTTTTTTGGAATATGCGATTCCGATTATACCGATCTATTCGCTTTCTATACCGCCTTATTCTATTTGCCCATGCATAAACTTTTTGCTTCAGAAAGTCAATGCGTTCCGTGACACATGACGTGTACTGTTGAGGACTAACAGTAGTCCCCAAGAATGCCCGTTTTACGAAGCGCATCACTCTCGGTCGTGTGTTACCCGATCGAAAGCTAATTAGCTTACCAATGAGTGTCCTGGGCTCAGCAATACGAAGTTCAATTCTACACTGCCAGGCTGGCACAGTATTTTCTGGTCGAGTTGTAGTTCTATGTTCTGTGAATTTGACAATAGCAACCCGACAGACTGCAATAGCCGCACAGTACAGAATAGAATGTGTATCACTAAGATCTTCGCTAACACTAAAATAATTCAGTAATAACGAATCCAAGGCACTCGTTAGCGCTAAATTACGTTTATAATAATAATAATAATAACAAACTAGGCAAAGCCTGTATTTCTATTGTCAGCACCAATCGCTGTAATTACTTTATTGAAATAATTGCTTACATTTTACATTTTTTTGTTTGTACTTTATAAAAGACTTACAAACTAACACCTACCTAGCATTGAATATAAAGGTAATTAAGATTACGTATTTTTCCTGTAAAAGTGTGAAAAGTCCTCTTTCTTGAATTATGTAAGTGATGAAATGTATGTAAGTGCTTTGAGGTTAATGCAGTGGTGTATTAAGAGGGTGTGAGCCTATGAGTGATTACGACTCCAGGGGTCTGCCAGGTGTGAGCCGCAATAAAACACTAGAACACTGTACTATATGTTTATTGGGTGTGGAATCGTCCTCGTATAAATGTTCGACAACTTTAAATATCCGTCTCGGCTAACAATGTAAGCGCGATTCAGAAAGTACTGACCACGCCTTCTATCGATACTTAGCTCAAACTATTTACAATAATAATGGACACTTGAACATACCGCCAACCAAGGACATGTTGCTCAATGTCCTTCTAAACATAGCCGCCCACCATGTAATATGGGCCACGATACATAGTTATGAGTTAGAATCACTACAATTTCTACATTTCATTTGTGGCTGGTGGCAGTACCGACATACAAAAAATAACCAATGGAACAACAATAAAGTAACAAACATGTTAACAATGAAAACTTATATCTATACACACAAATCTTTATCACTCAAATCTATTTATCACGAACATAATAAACCAAATAATATCATCATTTATATAAATAAAAACTACAAAGCTACTCTGTTACAGGAAGTACACACAACTTTGACACTGGTCTCTTAATAAAAGAAGTTTTAGTACGAATAGTAACCACTCGTGCAATTGAATCTGAACCTGGATGCTTCTATTCGACTTTTCCCAACAGCCACTTGCCGGGAGGCAAATCGTCCTCCTTTACTAAAACTACTGCTCCTATTGACGGCTCCGGGGTCCGATAGGCCCAACGGTGTCTTTGCAAAAAATTATGTAAGTAATCCTGTGACCACTGCCGCCAAAAGTCTTGAACCATTCTCTGAGTGAGTTGCTAACGTCTGAGACTGGTAATATTGGATCTTTCAAAATTACTATCCAGCGCTAATATGAGTGGCTCTCCTACCAAAAAGTGGCCTGGTATTAGCACCGCTAATTCACTCTCTGCTTCCAAATACGAGAGTGGCCTAGAGTTAAGACAGGCCTCAATTTAGCTTAATACTATTGATTAATACTCTTCATAAGTGAGAGTTGAATTGCCGACAACTCTCCTAAGCGAGGATAACCTGTACCAAACGTAACATTTACTGAGGTTATTGTGTGTAACTTAACTTCTTCTNTTAAACACGCATGTGAACTTCGGAACCACTTAAGCCAAAAGTTGTGCAGTCCATCCGGACCAGGTGCTTTCCAGTTCGGTAACAAACGGACTGCACAAAGTATATCTTCTTTATGGATGATAACAGATTCCATGGGTAATAAAGGCTCACAGGAACGCTCAACATCCCGATAGCAATCTCTTTCTGTGTGAGTGACGGGCATTGACCAGATGTTACGCCAAAACGAATTTGCGGCATTTCCATCTAAGACTTGTCCCTCACTCACACACAGATTCAAGTTCTTCCAGTTTTGGTACACCCACTTCTCATTTTTTTGGAATATGCGATTCTGATTATACCGATCTATTCGCTTTCTATACCGCCTTATTATATTTGCCCATGCATAAACTTTTTGCTTCAGAAAGTCAATGCGTTCCGTGACACATGACGTGTACTGTTGAGGACTAACAGTAGTCCCCAAGAATGCCCGTTTTAGGGAGATCGTTTTTTGTTTTTGCGAAAGACGGTCCCCATTTCATGTCATCCACATTTTTTATATTTTTTATCATTAATTCCGTCACGACGAAGACTTGAAGACTCGAAGACTTAGAATTGAAGACTTGAAATACTTGACATTGGCAGAAATAGCTGATCCGGCTGATTGCCATATCATCAAAAGAAGAAGAATGCCCGTTTTACGAAGCGCATCACTCTCGGTCGTGTGTTACCCGATCGAAAGCTAATTAGCTTACCAATGAGTGTCCTGGCCTCAGCAATACGACGTTCAATTCTACACTGCCAGGCTGTCTCAGTATTTTCTGGTCGAGTTGTAGTTCTATGTTCTGTGAATTTGACACCAGCAACTCGACAGACTGCAATATCCGCATAGTACAGAATAGAATGTGTATCACTAAGAGCTTCGCTAACACTAAAATAATTCAGTAATAACGAATCCAAGGCACTCATTAGCGCTAAATTACGTTTATAATAATAATAATAAAAAACTTGGCAAAGCCTGTATTTCGATTGTCAGCACCAATCGCTGTAATTACTTTATTGAAATAATTGCTTACATTTTACATTTTTTTTGGTTATACTTTATAAAAGACTTACAAACTAACACCTACCTAGCATTGAATATAAAGGTAATTAAGATTACGTATTTTTCCTCTAAAAGTGTGATAAGTCCTCTTTCTTGAATTATGTAAGTGATGAAATGTATGTAAGTGCTTTGAGGTTAATGCAGTGGTGTATTAAGACCGGTCGACCTGGCGCTGCACGGCGCACCGGTGTGGGTGTCAGCTCTGACCGCCCAGAATAAGGCGCGCCTCTGGCGGCCTCAGAGGGTATTGGCGGTCAGAGCCGTACGCGGATACCGCACGGTGTCGACCGAGGCGGCGTGCGCCTTGGCCGGAACACCGCCGTGGGATTTGGAGGCGAAAGTGCTCGCCGAAGTTTATCGACGGGTGGCTGAATTCCGGGCGGAGAGTGGCATGCGCCCTCCGCCCGAGGAGGTACGCGAGTGGCGTGAAGCCGCCTGTCGAGCCACGATGGCTCGTTGGTCTTCGCGGCTGGAGGCTCCACGTGCTGGCTTCGCCACCTTGAAGGCGCTCCAACCGATCATACTCGAGTGGGCAGAGCGGCAGCACGGGACCCTTTCCTTCCGACTGACGCAGGTGCTTTCCGGGCACGGATGCTTCGGGAAGTACCTGCACTCGGTCGCACGGAGGGAATTGAGTCCCGCCTGCCACCACTGCGACTGCAGTTAGGACTCGGCCCAGCACACGCTGGCGGTGTGCCCCGCCCGGGCGCCGCAGCGTCGGGCCCTCACTGCAGTCATCGGAAAAGATCTCTCGCTGCCGGCCGTCGTACGCTCCATGGCCGGCGGCGAGATCAGTTTTACCGCGGTCGCCACCTTCTGCGAGGAAGTCATCTAGCGGAAGGAGGCGGCGGAGAGGGCCCAGGAGGACGATCTCCACTCGGACCCGATCCGTCGCCGGCGAACCGGGCGGCGGAGGCGCGCCTACCAGCGCCTTATGCCGCCTTGAGTGTGGCCGCGGATGGGTGGGACGGGTTTTCCCTCCATCCGCTTTACAGGCCACCCGCGAGGGGGCGACGTTACGCGTGTGCCGAACGTCGCCTTATTTGAGAGTTGAACATCAGACGACGGTGCAGATTCAGTGCGGGCAGGCGCTGGGAGGGGTCCGGATGGCGTACAAAAGCGGTTCCCGGATTCCTCCCGTCTCAGGCGCAGAGTAGCACACCGTGGTGGTTTAATGGGTAGTCTGGCTGGAGTCAGTCAGGAGTCCCACACGAAGTGAACCCCCTGTCCCCGCAGGGGGGGGGGAAGCGAAGTGCGCAAAGACATTCCACCAAGTAAAAAAAAAAAAAAAAGTGGTTTATTAAGAGTGTGTGAGCCTATGAATGTTAATAGATTGATTAATGTGACTGTACGTATGTAGGTGTGTGTGATGTGATGTGTTTTTGCATAAATATTAAATAATTTTGCATAAATTTATTATAGTCTATTTTTAGTACTGTGTTATATCTAACAGCATTTCCGTTTCTTCGTAGTCAAGCTTTTGCAAGCACTGGCTCACTTTTTTTTTACATAGTTTTCTTGTCAGCGGGTAAATGTTTGATTGTTTGTTTATTTTGTTATATAGATATGGGCCCAATAAACCGGCCACTAAATTTGGCTTTCCAAGTGGTTTATGGGTTTGTGTACAAACTGTGAATATCCGACACTTCTCAGTTAATTTCGGATCGTAACTCAGAGAAGTATGTTGTTTGAGAACGATGCTCCTTATGAACAACTGCCTGACCGTCAATACCTCGCACGTGCGGAACAGCGTCGTGGTGGGGAAATAGATAGGCCTAAAAAAACTTTCCTTTAGGATTGCCCGCTGTGCGACCTACAAGGGCTTTATACTGGTTTTTTATGCACCTTCCCAAGCAGATATACAATAGGTGAGTATAGATTGACATACATACTATGCATAGTATATCAACCTCAGCAGCCCGGGCTCAACCGTGTATCGTAAGGTTTTGAAAACACAAATAAGTTTGCGTACTCTAGCACATAGTAACTTTATATGTTCCCTAAAATTGAGGGCGCTGTCTACAGTAACACCCAAGTACCTAATAGAATGCACGCGTTCTAATGGCAAGCAATTACAGGGAACATCAGGGAAACACTCATGTGATATAATTTTATGGCTGTTGGTAAGCTCAGTTACCTGCCTAATGCTAAAACACATGTATTTAGTCTTTTAGACGTTCAGTGTGAGTATGTTTTTCTGATACCATATACTAGTGACATTGAAACCCTGCTGATCAGCTTCGAAGACTTCGTCCCATGTTTCAGCGGGAAACACTAAGGCAGTATCGTATGCAAAAGATATAATCTCGCCATGGGTTAGTTCGACATTTAGAAGCTCGTTTATGTATACGAGAAATAGAGTAGGTCCAAGGATACTACCCTGTGGGATGCCGTGCGTAACAGGAAGAAATGAACTCTTATATTTATCTATCCTCACGCACTGAACTCGACCAGATAAACAACCTGTGAAAAGTTCCAGTTGAGTGTCTCGAATTCCCAGCATCTCAAGCTTGCCCAATAAGACGGAGACAGATACCGTACCAAATGCCTTGGTAAGATCCAAAAAGATGCAGAGGTACTTTTTTCCTTTATCCAAATTTATACTGATAAAGCTAGTGAGCTTATTTACAGCTTGTTCGGTTGACCTTCTATGCCTGAAACCGTACTGGTTTGAAGATTATTTATGGGTTTTTTCAAGATAATTGATTAATCGAGTATTTATTATCTTTTCTAAAATTTTTGAGAATGCCGGTAGGATTGATATTGGTCTGTAGTTATTAATACGATCTGTGTCCCCGCTCTTATAGATTGGACATACCTCTGATGCTTTCCGAGAGTCGGGAAATATTCCTGACTTTAGGCTGTCATTGAATATTTTTGTTAGTGCTGGGATAAGGACGCTTTTATATTCTTTGATAAATTTTTCAGCCCCATTGTTATTTTTTCGACCTCTTCTTCGTCGTTAGCAAGCAATTTAAATAAATTCAGTGGCCCATTTTTATATGTGTATTCTTGTAAATTGGTATTTGATCTATGACTCTTTAATTTTTTTTAAATATAATCTGCCAAAATGACTCTGCCCTGCCTGATGGAGAGCATGAGCAGAATCCAAGAGAGGTGGTCACCATCCTCAATGCGAAAAAGAACAGTGCAGCATGGTGACACACACTATGGCGGCCTGGTGAGATGCTTTTTCACGCCCCGCTTAAAGAACCCGGGATCATAGTGGGAAGGAAACATGTGCGCTGGTAGGGAGTTCCAGGTTTTGACCGCTCGGCACAGGAAGAAAGCAGCCAGTGAGCTGCCTACATTTATAAAAAAAATATTAACATCGTTAAGTGATTTATCCACAGAAGTGGAAAATGATAATAGTTCTTTAGGGTGTTGTCTTATTTTCGTTGTATTGTTAATAGATTTAATTACTTTCCATAGTCTTTTGTTATCATTTTTTGCAGTTTCAATTTGTTATTTTTTCATATACTCTCTTTATTCTCCGTAACAAGTCATTATAAAAGTTTCTGTAGCGCTTGTAGCTAATTTTTAGGAACTCATATTCCGGATTTAAATTTGTTTTTTTTTTTTTTTTTATATTTAAGCTGCCAAAATGACTCTGCCCTGCCTGATGGAAAGCATGAGCAGAATCCAAGAGTGGTGGTCACCATCCTCAATGCGAAAAAGAACAATGCAGCATGGTGACCCACACTATGGCGGCCTTGGGGAAGGGGGATGGTGAGGGGAGATAGGGTTCGTTGGATTGGGGTATGGGCCTCCGGTATCCTCACTCACTCGATGAAACACAGCGTAAGCGCTGTTTCACACCGGTTTTCTGTGAGGCCGTGGTATCACTCCGGTCGAGCCGGCCCATTCATGCCGAAGGGTGGCTCTCCCACGGCGACCCGACATATATATATATATATATATGTGGCGACTTCCACATACAGCGGCAACATAAACATATGACAACGCCATCTACCGAAGATACACTGAACTACGGTGTAATGTAGTGTACGAAGAAGCTACCAATCCTACATTGCGCAATAGAAGTTCTCGCGCCGATTAACATATATACAACTTCCCAACATCAACCGTTGGGCAGTGGCCCGCCAGGCATGATCACCTCGCCTGGTTGGAGGATCCTCCCTTTGTGTTGGAGAAACATGTGGCCCGTTCCTCCACAGTGGTGACCCCGACGTGATCTCATCTACGAAACGTTGAAAAGTTTGGCCTGCGTTGCGCAAACCAAACGTCATGAAGGGAAACTCAAATAACCCGAATGGTGTCGTGATGGCGGTCTTGGGAATGTCCTCGGCGCGGACAGGTATCTGATTATAAGCTTTTTCAAGGTCCAGGGTACTGAAAATCTTACATCCTGAAAAGTTATATGTGAAATCATGAATATGTTTGATCGGATACCTGTCGGGCACCGTACGGGCATTCAATTTGCGGTAATCTCCGCAAGGTCGCCACCCGTTGTCCTTCTTCGGTGCTAGGTGGAGCGGTGAAGACCACGGANAGCAAGCAATACAAATGAATTCAGTGGCCCATTTTTATACGTGTTTTCTTGTAGAGTGGTATTTCATCTATGACTCTTTAACTTTTTTTTAAAATATAAGCTGCCATAATGACTCTGCCCTGCCTGATGGAGAGCATGAGCAGAATCCAAGAGTGGTGGTTACCATCCTCAATGTGAAAAAGAACAGTGCAGCTTGGTGACCCACACTATGGCGGCCTGGTGAGATGCTTTTTCATCCCCCGCATCATAGTGGGAAGGAAACACGGGCGCTGGTAGTGAGTTCCAGGTTGTGACCGCTCGGCACAGGAAGGAAGCACCGAAGCGATGAGTGCGGGAATGTATGTCGTATAACGTATTTATTATTATTTATTCTATCAGCCAGTGAGCTGCCTACATTTATAAAGAAAATGTTAACATCCTTAAGTGATTTATCCACAGAAGTGGAAACTGATAATAGTTCTTTAGGGTGTTGTCTTATTTTCGTTGTATTGGCAATAGATTTAATTACTTTCCATAGTCTTTTGTTATCATTTTTTGCAGTTTCAATTTGGTCTTTTTCATATGTTCTCTTTATTCTCCGTAACAAGTCTTTACAAAAGTTTCTGTAGCGCTTGTAGCTAATTTTTAGGATCTCGATTTCCGGACTTAAATTTGATCTTGTATGTAGTTTGTCCCTATTTTGCATACATCACAGTCCTAAAGTTATCCAAGGTTTTATAATTTTATTTCGCGTTGAGAGAGGTATTTTTCTAGATAGCAGTTTGAAGGCATTGTGTGAGATAGCTCATGGTATTATTTGGATTTTCTGAGTGATAAATTGGATCGAGGTTAATATTCAGCACATCTTCACCTAAACTTTGATTATTAATTTTGGTCATCGTTTTGATACTATATTCACGTGACTTTGTTAGACTAATGCAAGATAAAACCGGATGATGGTCGGTTACTGTTACACGTGGGACTATTGTAATGGAAGTATTTATTGTTTTAATTAGAGCTCTGTCCAGACAGGTCTCGCTTAAGCTGAGGCCAATATAATAATCTGTTGGCATTGTTCTAGATCTCCTGTTTGAGAGTGAAACACTGATAATTTGTCTAGGTCATTAGTTAAATTGATTATGTCACCAAGTGTTTTCGAACAATATAATTCTTTAAGTCTTTATAGCCCTGTAATGAACAATTGATGAGGAAAATAATTTTATGCTTAGGATGTAGTAATTTACTTACGTGTAGTTTAGTAGTTTTATAATGTTGTTTATGTATTAAAGTGAAGTGTGTAAGTGTTGTGTAGATTAATGATTTAATAGTGTAAATTGACAAAGTTGTGTAAAATTTATTAGTCTGTGGATGTGTGCCATGAAGTAAGTAACAAAGAACACTGTTAGTTTAGCCATAAAAACTAATACTTAAGATTAAAGCATCATAAAAAAATAGCAATACTTGACACGTGGTATTTGCTAGGATCGAGTACAGTCATATTGTTTCAACATTTTTTCTCAGTTCATCTAGGTCCATGTCATTATTTATTCGTATAAAAGGAGGCCCTTCTTTTTTTTTAGGTATACCACACCATTCGACGTCCAGCAAAAATCGTAGTCATAACTCTTTCGTACTTGCCTCGCTAAGTAATATAGTGTCTGAGATTTTTAAGTGAGAGTTTCTGAAATGTATATTGGCCTCAGCTTATAATTTGGATTCAAACTTGTTGTATTAATTTACCACTTTTTGGTTTTGATTTATTGAAAGTCTTGACAGCTTTCAGGACTTTTTCCTTCATAAGTGTGGTGGTGAAGTCAACTACAATCGGATCCGAGGTGTCCATTGATATTAACCTGTATATGTCTTTTACGACACTTCTGTCAAAATCAACATCGATTGTCTTGCCCAGCTTCGTAATTTCTTTCAGTAGAGTCTCTTTTGTTTCTCCAATTTGTTTTGGAAGATTACGAATCTCTATTCCACAACTACGGGATTTTCGTCCAAGTGATTCCAGCCGTTCTTCTAAATGTCGAATGGCAGATTCATCTCGTTGTCTTTCCTTTTCTAGTACGGAATTTTTTACTAAAAATTCATCATATTTGTTTGGCATCATTTCTATACTGGATTTAAGTTCTTGGAAACGCTTTTCCTGTTCAGTAGAAAATTGGAGGATTGATGAAAACATTTGTTGTATTAGGGCTAAGATGTACGTATTTTCTTCTTCATATTTTCGCTTCTTCCTCTCGGTAACATTCGCCACTAATGAGTGAAGGTCAGACACCGATTCACAATGCTTCACGGGTGTTTCGATTTTTTCCGTCTGATTTCCACACACTACAGTGGTGTTGCGGGTGCCCCTTCCTACTAGGTTTGGTAGGGCCGGTAAGACGGGTGGAGTACGTTTTAGCGGCATGACAATTGAAAATTATAAAGGGGGTCGTCACTTTTACTCTTTTACGGAGTATATGACAGGTTTCTATACAAGTATCAAAGCACAAGGAAATTTAAAATTAAATATGCTATTGTAGCTCAATCCCAACTTAATTCATTACCTCATTACCAAATACAGGCTATTTTTTGCACTAGTATCCCTTTGTAGCTATGGGTGTGCGATTCACTATAAGATGGCGCTAATAATTGGTCAAAGTATCCCGACCAAGACAGATTTGCCTAGACAAATGACGATAAATCTATTTTATCTATGGCATCCGCATCCCGTATTTAGTTTCGCTACTTGCCGCTGTGTCGCTATTGTTAAGCCAATTCAAATTTATTTTTTCATAACGTCGAAGAATCAAATTTGATTTCAGTTATGGAGTTACTCTAAATAAGTCAGGGACTCATCCACTGTTTTTACTCCTGTGCTGCTAATCTTCCTCTACCTCCTTTTTGTTTGTTCCACAGTTGCCACGAACAATATCATCCAGACACGGCAATGTTAGACATTGATTTCACAGGTTTCTTGACAGGATTTATAACAATCATCATCAATCATCAAAGTATTAAATGGAATCAAAGTATTATATTCTTATTTTCATTCCTATTATGTATTCAAACTTTCTGTAGAAATATTATATACTATTAAATGATAAATTATTCATACATATTATAAAGGATACAAACGTACAAACAGATTTTATATTGAAGGTATTTGTTTATGTTAGTGTATATTTTGTAAACGCAATATATGTCANGAAGGCGGTCACATAGGTCAGTACTGACTGTCAGGGACAGTGGTCCACGTACCCACGGCAATAAAGATAGTACTAATTATCAGAGATAACGTTCCGCATCCAATAACCGTGCAGTACTGACTGTAGAGAGACAGTGGTCCGTGCACAAGGACGCAATCGTTCGAAATGCGTGCCGTCTCAACAGCGCAGCTGGTTATAAAGGCGGTCGCTTAGGGAGGGGGTAACGTCACAATATTTTACTAGTTTGAATCCAAGTATTTTGAGCCAAATAATCGATATAAAATTAAATCGACTAAATAATTTTTAAATGGTGCGTCCGGTGCACTTTCCACTAGCGCCATCAAGTCGCCGTCTCTCGCAGCTGGAATACAGTACGACTACTGTCATATATATATATATATATAATGAAAATAGGAGTGAGATTTACATAAAAAAAACAAATTGAAGGTAACCTAACCTCAATTCTTATTTATTGTTACAATTAAAATAAATCACATCAAACGGTACTATAATACTAAATATATTTAACAGGTAATTCACAGATAACACAACAGTAAAACAATTAAGACAAAGATTTACAATGAAATAAAACTAAACGTCAAAATATGGCTAACGTATGCCGCACGACCTAACAAGAGACGTCCTTACCGGGCGCCGATAATTCAAACTAAAATATGACCCACAACATCGATTATAGTTTCATGTTGTGTAGGAAGAGTGTTAGGTTTCGTTCA
Organism: Hyphantria cunea; assembly: GCA_003709505.1. NCBI lineage: Eukaryota > Metazoa > Arthropoda > Insecta > Lepidoptera > Erebidae > Hyphantria > Hyphantria cunea. The sequence continues at coordinate 25,132 of PKRV01003892.1, forward strand.
CCAGTCACAGATTCAGAACGTTAATGTCAACTGTCAAAATCACCTTAGATTAGATTGTTTACTTTGCGAGGTTTTGGATTTTTATTATGATACGTAGTGGATTTTTTATATTTTTTATCATTAATTCCATCACGATGAAGACTTGAAAACTCAAAGACTTAGAATTGAAGACTTTAAATACTTGACATTGGCAGAAATAGCTGATCCGGCTGGTTGCCATCTCATCAAAAGAAGAAGAATGATACGTAGTGCAAGTAAACTTGGTGAAAAACTACAAACAGGATAATAAAGTTACAAAAACAGAGTGTGCACTTCTGTACAATCAATCATGGAAAATTTTTCGATTTGTAGGATTTGTTTAAGAGAAGACATTCGACTGGTGTCGATTGTCGGAACTTATTTACAAGAAATGTACGAGTCTCTGGTTATGATGCCGGTAACTATCTGTAAATATCGCTCAATTTCTTCATGATTTAGAGCAAGGAAGACACTGATGGTAATAATAAACACCTGTATAACTCTGTTTGCAGTTTGAAACTGAAGATGGCAGACCTATACTGATTTGCTACATATGTCGCGCAAGGCTCAAGAACTGCTATGAGTTGAGGAATAGTAGTCTCCGGAGTGAGGAGCTGTTAACACAAATTTTGAGCTGTAATGAGGTCGGTTATAGTTTCAGTATATTGTATTGCTGTTTATTTTCAGTAAAACTACAATGATGTTTCCTAGAGGGTTTAAATACATGGTTGACTGCCTCGGTAGCTCAATGTTAACCTACACAACTACTGTGTTTGGGGTCTTGGGTTCGATTCCTGGATTGGATCAAATGTATGTTTGTTGTATGATCTCCAAATGTTTGTTTAGGAGTTTGGGTGTTTTCTGTGTATAGAATTTATTTTAAAGTAGTGTATTATCTTCCAACTTAAAATATGCAGAACAAATAGTACCACTTTTCGAAGCCATCAAGTTGTATTCATTTTCTTCTGCCACTCATCACTTAGAAACCTGGAAAATATAAAACAATATGAGTACACTGTTTTATTACCCACATACATTCTAGCGAAAGACAAAGACAACTAAACAGTGAACATGAAAGTAATATGAGAATATCTGTGGAATAAAAAATAACTAGGATTCAATTAGACAGAGGTACAGGAGGGTGCGTACACTTTAGTGTGTTTACTATATCCCTTCTGTTTATTTAATCTATGATGCATGCAAGGCACGGTGTATTCGTACTTGTCGCACTGCAGTTACAATCATACTCTCTATCCATTTTTTATCATGTCTAGAATTGAATTTAATAATTTCGGTAAATGGAAAACAAAACCATGACAAAATACAAATATTACGTGCTTACAAATATTAAAGCTTGGTATGTAATTCCTTCATTTTTATTTAATTTCAACCAGAGTTTTTACAGCTTCATAATACATAGCAAGACATTTTGGTACTAATATTAACACTCCACGGGTGTTTATTTGCTATGCTCCATGACAACGTGTTTATTTGCTAGCTTCTAGTGCGCGATAGTGTGATATCTACTTTTTTTATAAAATATTTTTGAGTACAATCTGTGTATGTAAAAAAGACAGCCATTCCTTTCATTATAAAGTGAAAAAGAACTGCATTCTTAGACTTTGCGAGAAAACTTTGCAATAAAGTAATTAAAAGAAACAAAGAGGAAAACTAAAATTTACAAAAGTAAAATATGATTACAACAGAAAAAGGACTCTTGTTTTGTAAGAGGTTGACGGAACTTATGTAAAAAATATATATATAAAATGAAAAACCGCATAAATTGATATGTAACATTTATTAAGGTCCATGACTGAGTGTTAATTTATGTTATATGTTAGTCCTCACCTCGTCCTCAGTTAGTGTTACCCAAATAGACACGCTAGATCGTAGTGGTTGCAGTTTTGAACATTGTGTCTGTAAATGATTTTTTTTTTGTTGGAAACAAACAAAAAGTATGGAGACTGCTTCTGTATTTGCATACATGCCTGGACACAGTAATGTCTCCATAGTTGGCCGGAGAGACCGAAATGATCTAGCAGTAAAATCAAAGAATAATATCACCCAGAACAAACATAGGCTTTTTAATTTTTTTCTTTTAATTGCAATATTGCCCCCCTTGATATAAACATACAGTAAGTCATGTGGCCAAGGAAAGCAACTCACTGTATGTATGACAATAGATACAGAACGGAAGTTTTTGAGTTGTAATTAATTTTATTTTCCAACAAGTCCGAACAGGGGAAACTACCGGAAATATATAATGAAAAAAGGTTCTACGTGAAACATGTCGTACACTTGAGCATTGGACACGTACTGGGGATGGATGTAGACAGTGTTGGTGTGGAGGCTCTGAAGTGTGGAGTGAAAAATGAACCAAATGATGGTGAAGGTAATTAGTTTCCTTTATCAGTTGTCCTTTTTACATGACACAAACTTTAGGTTGATCATATGTGTCTTCCGATACTAGTCGAGTGAGGTGGCTGATATTGGCTCCGGTGCGATAAACATCGAAGTGATCTAAGCCACTAGAAGAGTCATCCAGCCACCTCGGTGATCTTGGCGGACGATTGTTCAGTATTGTTTAAACGTTTTTCAAATCCTTTTTTTTATTTTTTAAAGTCTCGTCAGTCGTCAAATTGCTTATTATTTCAAATCAACGATCCTTGGCACGTAACAGTATCTTCTATACTACACGAGCATACTTCACAGATCTAAAACAAACCGACTCACATATAGGACTTGATGTTGTTTACAGTTATCAGAGAAAATGTTCTGGAGGGAAACAGTGTCTCTCATAGAGTACTGCCTGCATACTCGGACATCAAGAATGAGGACAGCATATATAATGTTGGTGCGGAGACTCTGTTCGTGTCGTGTGATGTGGAAGATGAACAAAATGTTCCTGAAGGTAATAAATAATTTACAATCATTCAAATAAAGAAGAAGTGGTTCAAAGATGTACAAGCACGTGCAGAATGTATATCTTTGTTCTCTCCCCACACTTCTAGTACAGACGGATTCACGTTTAGGACCCGGTGTTGTTTACAGATGTCGATGAGGATGTTCTGGAGGAATGCAGTGTCTCTGGCGACGTACCATCTGCAGACTTTCACGACGATTTTGTAATCACTGTGAAGGAGGAACAGAGCGGAACTAGGACAAGTATGTATACTGTGTGTGTATAAATTTAAATGATATTTTGTTTACAGTTATTTTACACAACGCCATCTAGTTTCAGATTCTTATTTCATGAATTGCCTGAGGCGTCTAGACAATATATGAAATAATATATACCGTTCCTAATAAATTATAACAATCCAGGATTTTATGGAATACTTACTGCATCTTAAATATATCTTGGACTGTTTCTTGGACTCTACACTGCTAAACAATGACATTAATGTGGAAAGTCAGAGAAAATATCTATAGCAAAATGTATCGACTAACTGCTGAAGCGCTCTTCCTATTATTAAATAAGTATATAATAAATTTGTTAAGCTAAATTCACACTTTCCCCCTCTATAAAAATGTATATGTTTATAAACCTTTGTATATGCCGAGAATATTGATCAATAAATAAGTCATTTATCTCATCAAATATCGTCTACATATCTTTCATACTTCTCATAACTTGCAAAGACGGAACGAACAAAAAAAAAATAAAAACTTTTTAGTGCCGCGTCAAATTGACAAAAAGGCGCCATTCTCGGAACACGGGTGTTAAGTGCTACCAAGAATTAGTGAAAAAAATGTATAAAAGGAGGAATCGATGTATGATACATATACAGAATTACTGGCATATTAATGAAGTAAATGTGTGCAGTGAGATTCATTTGAGAAATAGTGTGAACATGGAGTAAAATGTAAAAAACTTTTAGAGTATGTTTATTGTTACGCGAGTGGCACAGATATTTTGTCACATCATTTATAAAAATATGCTTCGGAGTGTTCTGATATGTACATAAGTTTTTAGATTATTTTTCTGCAAATACATTGATAATACTAGTTCTTTGTATTATTACATTACTTAGGTGTAATCGTGTTTCAAACAACACGCAATAACAATTCTCGCCATTTCGGAAAAATGGCGGGAATGCCATGTTCGAAGTACAGGCAGGCACAAAACAAAATTGATTAATTTTTTTAAAACAAGAAATTTAAGTTTGTTTAATTATTTATAAATAGTAATATATTTTTAAACACAATAAATGTATATTCTAGATCGAAATCACCGACTCAGAAACACAGTAAAAGTAACAGTGTCAGCTTTAGGCTACGTAAAAGTACATGAGTATAAGAAGTTGTGGTAAATATTTTTCTAAGATTTGGTATTATATGGGATAGCCTTTTCGGATTACATATCCGTAGGTTTTATGCAATTATTGGAGTCTATGCCATTTGGCTGATGTAACTATGTATTTGGGGCAGGAAAGTATATACTTCTGTAGTAGGCAGTGACCTCTCGCTGTCGGCCGTAGTTCGTTCTATGGTTGACGGCGAGGAGTCCTGGGACGCGGTGGTGTCCTTCTGCGAAACCTTCATCTCGCAGAAAGAGGCTGCGGAAAGGGAGAGGGAGATCCTGACCTCTCTCTCAGTCCGCAGAAGGCGCACCGGGCGTCGGAGGAGGGCATACGCTGACCTCCACCGGCCCTCCTAACTGGGTCCAGGGGC
>PKRV01000488.1:0-19718 GCA_003709505.1 Hyphantria cunea
GTGGAGCGATGATTTGCGCGAGACGGCTGGCAGGAGCTGGATGCGAGAAGCCATAGATCGAACTAAGTGGCGTGAAATTGGAGAGGCCTATGTCCAGCAGTGGACTGCGATAGGCTGATGATGATACTTTGACCGGACTATACAGAAAACGTTTTATTTTACTTAGTCACATTATAATGATAGTTTTCTGCAACAATTGTATACCCTCATAATTATATTTCAATAACTATAAAAAATAAGCGAGAGTAATTACACTTATTGTTAATCTGCCTTTGCTTGTTCTAAATAGATTAGTTTAATGTACTTACAGATATTACGCAGCATTGGTACCAGTAAAGTGGTTCAATTTGCTTCGTATCTAACGTTTATGAGCCCATTGCTTTAGTTCATGAGCAGTGGTTACCACGTACTACTCCGGTACGGTGAATATATTGAACATGTATATTACATATTCAATGATATTTGCACGCCACTTGGTTCGATCCTCGGTTTCTCGCATCCAACTCCTGCCAGCGATCTTGCGCAGATCATAATTTCACCTGGCCCATGGACGTCCTACACTACGTTTGCCAAGACGGGGTCCCCACTCAAGAACCCGTTCATCCAAACAGTTATCAACTCTACGGCTATATATATCTTGGTTCTCTGCCGGATCGCCATACGATACGATTAGTCCAAAACAAAATATCTTTTTAAAAGAGTTCTTTTCAATAGAAAGGACACCTAATATAAATTAAAATATTTTAAGTTGAACTTCAATTATTCGAAGTGGAAACATTGACAACAGCTTCAGAATGCGGCCTTCAAATAAACTTAAATATTAAGATTAATAACTCGATTCCGTCACATCTGATTGCTCGAGTGATGGATTGTAATTGAAAGACTATTTACTTAGATGATTGATCACGTAGTAGATGAAGGATATCGCTGCACACCAGTGTAATCTCAGGCGCTTAAGTGTACCAATTAATAGAATTGATCTTGGCAATCAATTCTAGTTATTTAACTAGCTTATACCCATGAAACTGTACACTTCTACATCCGTTATCACGCTAAGTTTTTTACCGATCAATGCTTAATCAACGGTTGAAATTGAATTCTAATTATTTTTTTTAAGAACAGCACTGTTAAGGTTATAAATAAATAAATGTTACGGACATTTCACACACAAATGCCGTCTAGGTTGCAACTAACCATAGCTTGTATTATGATAGATAGACTGATAGAATTACGTGTATACTTTTTTTTGTAAACAAATACATAAAATACACAGAAAGACCCCAAAGTCCTAAACGAATATTTGCAGATAGTCTAAACATTTGGTCCAACCCAGGAATAGAACTCAAGACCTTAAGCACAGCAATTGTATACGCTACCAATACGCCAACGAGGCAGTCAAAAGCTATTGTCTGTTAAGGTTTACATGTAAATTTAATTATTCCTTATTTCACGTAAACTAACTTTGAAACTGACCAAGTATCAATATTTCATTCCTTACTGTGTTCCCTAAGGTTCAATTATCGAAAATCTAGTTTAGCTTAATAGTTTGGTTAAATAATTTCATATGTTTATACAAAAGATAAATAACTTATAATATTTGATACGTATAATGCGAAATTTACGTGAAACACATTGTGTGAAATTCATTTAGTTGCCAGTGGCCGCCATTGTGTGAAAATGGGCGTTCAATTTACGCGTCACCTATTCTAGTGTACTATGATCTAGTGAAACACCTCCCAACCACACTATCGGCGAAAACCATAGAATAACAGAAGGTTAACTTAGCATTTGTGGAGGAGAATAGTTTGAGAGAAATAATGTTTTTAACTAGAAATATTTCGTTAATGCAATCAACTTACTAAAATGAAATCGTAAATACTGTTGAAATATGAGTTTGAAACTAAATATTAAAACCCCTTGTGCTAGTGACGATGAATTGGAGCAGCATGAAATGCAAAATGATGTGCAATGCCGAAAGGTAAATGTTTTTCTTGAAAAATTTTAAGAGAAAAGCTATTGAAATCTTATACTAAAACAAATATATAGTATAAAATTTCTACTGTCTTTTATGAATTTACATTTTTGTAGATTCACAAAGTAGTTTATTACACATAAAGTTAGTTTTTGATTGAACGAAATATAGATCGCAGTACATAATTTTATTTGCATACACAATAGTACCTAGATGACCGAACTGTTCTGGGCTTTTCTTTTTGGTAAATTTTCTAAAAACTAATTCTAGCTAGATCGATCTACAGCCCGCAAAACCCTCTGCAGAATAAATTTCATGAAATTCGTTGGAGCCGTTCCTGAGATTCAGATTACATTTACATATATACAAAAAATTCTCGTTGAAAGGTAATAATACATTTAAGATTCGATCAATAAAGTCTAGCTCCACTATAGACGGCTAAAAACTTAAACTGTGACAAATAAGGACTGAAAATATGGCAGTCAGTTGTATTTATTAAATTATTTAATTCAAGTTTTTAATTTAAATTCCATTAACGAAATAAATAGATCGCCCCTGTCTACTTTCAAACTTAACGTAAAATTCACTGTCACAATACTAGAAGTCTAAATGATAGCTGCCTACTTACAAACTACTATTGTACTAGACTGTTCTGAAATTAAAAATACTAGCTTCAAAAGAGTATTTTCTAATAGTGTTTTCAATTAACCTTCTGTTAAACTTGTAATGCGAATGCCTCGGGCTCACTCCCACCTAACCTCATACCTCATCGTACCCTACGTTCTTTTCAGGCTGGATAGCGTTAATCCTGTCCCGTATAGTGTAGACATGAAACAAATTGCTTCATTAATGTTTTTCATTCTTTCTTTTGTTCTAATACGGTGCGGTGGAGTGTTTTTTTTTAAGTCGTAATACGATATAATGTTAAGCTTTTGTTGAGCGTAATTGTTTTCTGCTTTTAGTTGTTCTTTTAATTTTTGATTTCTAAGAAGTAAACAAATGGATCTATAGCGATACTACATAACATAATAGTTGTTTTTTGGTGTAGACACTTTCTTTACGTAAATAAATATATTTTCCGCTTAACCTCTTGATGGTCTCCGTCAAATCAAGGCGTCTGTCGAATAGTCCTTTAGGGTTGTCGAATAGTCATTTAGGGTATGTCGCCAGTCAGTGGCTTTTTAAATTTTGAAGGCAGATTTAGCTGCTTTATATTATTTTTCCCTTGCAACACTTTAATTTAAGGTACAGAGTAGAAAACCTGAATACCAATAAATTACCATCAAAACGCCAAACTTCATATTCAGTTTATTTTAGCCAAAAAATATAGATATTGTTGTATGCTTCCAGCTAGAGTAATTAGCATGAAGTTGTATTTAAAATTACATTAAAATATCTTTCACATTATTAACTAATAAGGACAAACAGAATATACTAGAACATTTGTCCATGCCAATGTTTTAGTATATCCCCTTAGTATATTCATTCTCACAATTAAAGATTAATCATTAATTATTTAAGTTAATATCTAGATCAATAGACTCTGGAACCTTTTGAATTCGAAAATATTAAACGTTTCTACACGCACATATATTATATTTGTCATTAATGAAAATAGGTGCATTTCTTTACAATACATTCTTGCACACCACATTATAACAGAGAAATTACATTATGATTTGGCTGTAGGCAGAGGGAGTCAGGCGTAGCAGAGCAGAAGAGAGGATAAAGTAATTGTGCCAAACTAGCTCATCATTAACTAAATATACACTTACAGTTGTATGGTTACTTTTTATCTGTTATGTATAATTTTAATTTCTCAGTTATATCAACAAGCGTCATCAATAATAACATGTGCACCTCATGAAGACTCGTCGTCGAGTTGCCAGCTTGTTGGTTTTTTATAGGATACACTTTGGAGAGTGCTCGGAGGCTCTTATCGAACTGATTGAGCCATCTCCATTCCTTTATCGGACTACTAGGCGCAGGAAAAAGTTTCATCCATACGTTGTTGACATACCCAAAAGTCGAACTAAACGGTTTGATAGCTCGTTTTTTGGTGAGAGTCGCCAAGGTTTGGAACGACCTGCCTGGATCTATTTTTTCTGATAAGTTGAACTCTGGAGCCTTTAAGAGTAGAGTGAACAGATTGCTTTTGAATGGGCGTGTACCATCTTCGTCTTCATCTATGATGAGATGGAAGATAAACGCCTATTCCATTACAAATATATACATAAAAAAAAGACTGGTGGCATAATTTAGATTAATTGAAAGCGTTTTTAGACAAAAAAGAGTAGGAGTGTGGTCGTACTGTTCTTCAAAAAGGGAAATAAAACCATGTTGAGGAACTATCGGCCCATTTCCCTCTTGAGCCACGTCTATAAGCTGTTTTCAAGAGTCATCACGAACCGTCTTGCGCGAAGACTCGACGAATACCAGCCACCGGAGCAGGCTGGGTTTCGGAGCGGATATGGCACCATAGACCACATCCACACAGTGCGGCAGATAATACAGAAGACCGAAGAGTATAATCAGCCCCTGTGTCTAGCATTTGTGGACTATGAAAAGGCCTTTGACTCGATTGAGATCTGGTCTGTTCTGGAGTCCCTGCAGCGTTGCCAAGTAGATTGGCGGTACGTCCGAGTGTTGAGATGTCTCTACAAAGCCGCTACTATGTCCGTCCAAGTACAGGATCAGCATACAAGACCCATACCATTGCATCGAGGAGTGAGGCAAGGGGACGTTATATCCCCGAAATTATTCACTAATGCAATGGAGGACCTGTTTAAGACGCTGCACTGGAAAAGGCGCGGTATCAACATCAATGGCGAATACATCTCTCACTTGCGATTTGCAGATGACATCGTCATCATGGCAGAGACGTTGCAGGACCTACAACAGATGCTGAACGACCTGGCTGACTCGTCTGTGCGCATCGGCCTACGGATGAACTTCGACAAGACCAAGGTCATGTTCAATGAACATGTACTACCGGAACCGGTTGCGGTACACGGTGCCGTTCTCGAAGTTGTTCAAAAATATGTATACCTCGGGCAGGCTTTGCAGTTAGGTAGAAACAGCTTTGAGGACGAGGTGAACAGAAGAATCCAGCTAGGTTGGGCAGCGTTTGGGAAACTTCGTCGGGTCTTCTCATCATCGATCCCACAGTGCCTAAAGACGAAAGTCTTCAATGCGTGCGTCCTACCCGTAATGACTTACGGAGCCGAAACGTGGACACTTACGGTTCGACTGGTCCATAAGTTTAAAGTCGCTCAGCGTGCAATGGAGAGGTATATGCTCGGCGTTTCTCTAAGGGATCGCATTAGAAACGAGGTGATCCGACAAAGAACCAGGGTCATCGACGTAGCCCACAGGATTAGCAAGCTGAAGTGGCAGTGGGCTGGCCACATTTGCCGAAGAACCGATAACCGTTGGGGTAAACGAGTTCTTGAGTGGAGACCGCGTCTCGGCAAACGTAGTGTAGGACGTCCACAAGCCAGGTGGAGCGATGATTTGCGCAAGACGGCTGGCAGGAGCTGGATGCGAGAAGCCATAGATCGAACTAAGTGGCGTGAAATTGGAGAGGCCTATGTCCAGCAGTGGACTGCGATAGGCTGATGATGATGATGATGATGATGATGTTTTTAGACATTGTATTTAGTTTGTTCTAGTATCCCAAATTGCTTATAAAAAATTTCATAACAGGTTAACACATTGTTTTAAATCAAATAGATAATTGTTTAAAATAGAAATACATCAATGCTACGAAAATTTTGCACTTAATTAAGTATTAGTAAAAATTTACATGCCCAAGCTGTATGTACGAATTTATTCCTGAATCACCTCTAATTGTTACTTTTAGTTTAAAAACATATTTCGTGTTATAATATCTCCAATTCTATGACTATATAATGATATGATCACTAACTAACATAGAAATTCTAAGAAAATTGCAGTACATATTACACATTTTCGTTTGAAGATTTATTGAATTTCATAATTTTATTTATTTCATTTTATAATTGTTGGAAAACGTATAGCTATATTGTTACATTAAACAAACGCAATAAGAAAAAAAGTAGGCCAATTAAAAGTTTTCACAGATAGCATAACAAGTGAGTGGAAATAAATAGAAATGCACATTCATATAACAAAAAGATACAAGCATAATCAAAAATAAACATCATAGCTCAAGGTTACAAGAAGCGAAGAAGTAGCCTGGTTATACAAGAAAAAAAAGCAGCCAAGTGCGAGTCGGACTCGCGCACTGAGGGTTCCGTATAAACCTACTGGTATATTAAACGATCAAGAGCCTGGAATGCTACGTCAGAACGCGCATACACAAGTTCTGCGCGCTTGGCGGGCACGGCTCAAAATCCAGTGCAGTGCCAGCCAACGCTCTGTCGTAGCCGTTCTGCTGAGTTTCGAAGCTTGGATAGGGAGGACCGACTGTATCACTTACGGTCGGGAAAAGGATGGGAGGCCACAGCACAATGCCACCACTGCGGTTCCGAATGGGACTCCGCCCAGCACAGCGTGTGTCTGGCCTGCTTGAACGTCCGAGCGGTATCCGTCGATACCTGGTCGGACAGATCGGACGAAACCTGCCACCGCCAGCATTGATCGCGGCAAAGCTGGCGAGTGATGAGCGATAGGGAGGCGCGATCTCCTTCTGTGAGGGCATTATGCTCCAGAAGGAGTCCGCAGAACGTGATCGGGAAAGGGCCGATCCCGCTCGAAGGAGGCAACGAAGGGGACGCGGTAGAGGTCGTTAACTCTCCAACTTGGCACTTCCACACAGTTCTGAGTCTTCAAAACAGATAGACGGACAACAAAGTGATCCTTTGAGGGTTTGGTTTTATTCCTTTTGAGTTACGTAATCCAAAAAAAATGACAAATATAGGTGTCACAGTATACCACTGCATATTCTGCATGGATGGGGTAGTTGCTTCAGCTGTTACTTTGACACTTTCTATCGACTTGAGTGCTATGGCTTCGAACCCCAGATATACACAGCTGTTCTTTTTGGCCGTTTCTTGGGCTTCTGTAAAGTCACCCATGACAGAGGAAAATTATTTTAGTGTGGGAGTTGTATATTATCAAAGAGAAAACTATTTGAAAAAGATTTATAAAACAGCAACTCTATAGCGCATTTGTAAGTAAATAAATTACATTCCTTTGTATATTTTACCCATTAATTACTTGCCCTAATTCCTCTAAAGTCCATTAGAAAATCTTTTACAATCATTTATTTAGAACATAATTAACAACATCATTTCATATAATTTATAACAAGTCGTCTATCTTCAGGATTTTATAGATCGTTAATATTCAAGATTCGATGCCGACAGCCATTAGCAATTCTTTTAATTTGATATTTTCAGTAATAAGATATAAAACGATTAATGAGGCTCATTAGTCGTTAAAGATTGCAAAATTTGTTTATTTTTCTGCTTTCATTATATAACATTTTTATGAATATAAATTAACTATTGTAAATGTTTAAAAATCAAATCAATATATCAATTCTTGAGGTCTGGGTGGTATATTAGACCAATACCTCTTTTCAACGGGGAGAAATACGTCTAGAGTTGGAGGCCTTTAACCAAATGATAACACTCATGCACATTCTTACTATTTTAATACACTTAATATGATTTCTCTACTCCTCCACTGGAATATAAATTAAAGTGTGTATAACAACTGACGGCTGGCAGGAGCTGGATGCGAGAAGCCATAGATCGAACTAAGTGGCGTGAAATTGGAGAGGCCTATGTCCAGCAGTGGAATGCGATAGGCTGATGATGAACAACTGAACTTCACAATACAAAAGTCACGATAGATTAAATCATAAACGTAAATAAAATTCTTTGCACATTTAACAAATCTGGCGTAAGAGACATTTGAAAAATATTATATTTATTTTGTAAAGAAGTGAACAGAATACATTTAAATTGTTGGAAAATTATGTGCTTTAAAATTGAAAACGATAAAAACGATCTAAGATACATTTATATATAGCTAGCTCTTTCTACAATCACCCCTATTCCCTTTTATTTTATTTTAACTACGTGACTTAACGTTGAGATGACGTTATTCTCATACATTTGATTAATTTTCTAATAACATTTACAAAATGTCAACTTGTCTGGGACAACTTCAACTTGGGGGACTGAAAGCCAGCGTTCCGCAGACTTACGGTTTAGTAGCAAAGTTTATATTCATGCTAGATATATTATTTGATCTGCCATAGGTGAAGTGGGGATTCAATTCAATTGACCCCGAAAACGTGATTTTAGAGCGGAAATCGCACGCGATCAGTAGTACGATTGAGAAAGTGTTATTTTGTTTGCCAAGAAGTCGGAATCGACCTATCTGCCTTTTTAAATATCTGCATATAATAATATTATAGTAACAAATGAAATTCACAGACTTGCTGAAATAGCTAAAGTTGCATAACATTTTCGCAGCTTTGAATTCTATAAATTATAGTTGGAGCCGGAATAAGTGTCTTCCATTATATCTTTGCATGTAAAAAAACATATATTTTAATAAAATCACATTTTCAGATTCAATTTCGATGGTTTTCGACTTCTTGGCCCGCCCAAAGGCACCTTACGGCAAGTCAAATAGTATCGTATGAATATGGACTTTGCTATCAGACAAATGGCGAAAATGTAAATGCTGGCTCTAGATCCATAATAATATCAATGAACTAAAAAAACATTGAAAATAGTCGGCATTCGATCTTCAGGTGTTCTGTAGTCATATGTGCAGTTTTGTTAATCTGTTTCGTTTGTAAACCTAAAACCAAGAGAGAAAATTTAAAACAATTCGAATCTGTAAAAGAAATATATAAGTATATTTTATCATTTGCACTTTACTATAAAATTGTGGATATTTTGCATTGTTTATATGTTTTATTTGTTTGCATTAATGTGAATTAAAATCTCTATATTTTAGTTTATATAATTTTATCTGAATTGAGTATATTACTTTATTTATTTTGAACACCAATACTACCCATGATTTTGTGTTTCCACAGTCTATTTGTCCATCCAAAGGTTGCCTGTAAGAGATTGCTTTTTAGCGATAAGGCCGCCATTTGTACATGGTCATTATATTGTTTAGCTCAAATATAACTGTATCAATTGGTGTACAATAAAGTTTTTTCTATTCCATTCTATATTTACGAAAATACTAATAAAGAATAAGGATGGAAATTTTTAGGACGCCTAACATAATTATGCTTATATAATGATTACCGTTTGTTGTATTCTTATTTCAATACCGGGGATAGTTCAGCAGCTGTAACATTTGCTAAATAAATTTCATGGAAATATTTGTTAAATATTTAGAATAGAACAGAATAGAATAGAATACACTTTATTGTACAACAGATATAACAATATTTAGTGGCAATCTGAAACCAAAGTATATGCACTTATGTGGCTATTATATTATACCGATTGCAACGTAGCTTAAAAGAAAATTAAGTTTTGGGACAAATAGTTTAGGCTGATTAATATGCCAGACAGGTAAAAGTTGATATTTTGTGCATTATATTGATATTAATGCCTGTACTATATATGTAGCAAAGAAATTTAATTAATTAAAACAATATGCGTCTGAAAAATCTCTGCCCACAGCTCGATATGTACACAATGAAATAATCATACATCTGGTTTATTTAGTAAACGTGAGGGATAAAAGTTGCTAACGTGTATTTTTGTACGGAGAAAAAAACTCTAGTTAAGAAGTTGAGTTAGAAATTACCTTTAGCGATGGCCATCCTAAAAAGTAGTAGCGATAATCTACAGAGGTCACGTGACACATGGATAATTTGAGACGCCAACAATCCGATACATCGATTTCTGAAGTGAAAACTTCTATAGCGGCATTGTGCACTTTTTGCGATGGGTGAAAATGTCAACTCGCGTCAGGACACGTGACCTGATCGTAAATTGGTAAGACGGAGGGAGAGTAGACTATAAATTGTCTTGTTTGTATACAATAGCGCAATAAATGTATAATGTATTTTACCACATGAGTGATAGTACTTTCACTATATATAATTAAATCAATTCGTGATTAAAGCAATAAAATTATTCAATGACCATTCCAAAATATCAAAAATGCACAACATTAATATTAAAATGTTCACTTCTGCCGGCTCTCCTGGAGTGCAACCCGTTCTTTTGTTCGTGTTGGATATTTTGATAGCAAAAATATATCTAAGACGGGCAAATTATACTTTATGGAGTATTGTTCTCTCATCGCACAATTATGGACACAGCTACCCGGATCTTAAGAGGATGGTGTGTGAGGGACACGACACGAGCCGGCGTGCGTGCCTTTCATCGCTGTCTACGTGGCTCTCAAACGCGCTACGCGAGAGGTATTTCTTTATTGTCTTGTAATCGTTTAGAATATAACATTTACACAGTTTTAATTTTTTTGAAGTCCATCAACAACCCATAATGTCCCACTGCTGGGCTCGGGTCTCCTCTCAGGAGAGGGTTAAGGCCATACGTCCTTACTTGCAAGAATACGTCGTGGCTACGTATCTTGCCGTTGGATGTTTTTAAGCCGCCCGAAGGCCTACAACTAAGCTTCAAGATTGTTATCGTATGATAACAACAGGAATCGACTGCTCAACGTGACCTCCGAATCACGGAGACGCTCATGGTAACATGCCACCAGCGGTCACCCCATCCAGGTACTGACCGCGCCGTCATTGCTTACTCTCAGTGATTGTTTCTAATCACCGAGTGCAACTGGGCTATGCGCCTCTTCTTCTCTGAGGTCCCTTACGAACCTATTCGGTGATAAGGCTTCAAGTACTAATACTTTTTGGTATAACGTCATTAACAGCTATCAGACCATTTTTTGTCTTTATTTAAAATACTGTCTTTCAACACTATTTTAACATGCAACTCCAAAAGACCTTTTTTTCTAAATCGATAATTATGCGATAATATTGGTTTACTCGAATTCAATTTCTACCAAATACAACTCAAACGCAAGATACATTCTATCATGCATTAAATAATAGAAATTAATCACAGTTAAAATTTAAAACTGCCCTTAGACACAAAACCACTGTTAGATTTAAATAAGTACGATTTTTATTCAAGTACACTAAATGTGACAGAATATATAGACGAGTTTTTAAAGTGTTCGTATTTTCCGAGTTGGGATCTGCGTTGGTTATCACGAAACAAATATGAATCACTCTGTGTTATGAGTCTTTTTGACACTCATCTGTGTCATGAGTAAATTGTTAAGATTTTCTCGAAATCTGAAGATGAAATCCCCCGACAGTGTCTTTTTTCTTTTTAATCTGTGCTAATATCTGTGATGTGTTGGGTGCGGTTTTTCGTAACTTGAGATAATACTTGTTAAGCTTTTTTGTATGATGTGTTATTTGTCTGTGTATCTACATACACACACCTGCATTGCATCTGCGTGCATATGAATGTTACAATTATACTATTTTTATGAGTCATTTTTTAAACATGTCTGAAATTGTAGAGTAGAATATTGAACTTCGATTTTACATGGATATACATATACATCATTATAATACCCTAATAAATTGTTAGAACTACAACTTGGCGCATAGGTCTTGTTCAATATTTGAACTGTATCAGATATATAAGTATTTTTTCTAGAGAAATTTTATCATAGGTTTTCTGTATTGCCTTGTCTAGTCATCTCAAAGCATGGCTCTAAGAAATTTTCTGTAAAAAAGTACTTGCTTACTCTTAAGGTTAAGTTCAACATAATTGGCAAAGGAGGAAATAAATGGGAATAAAAAAGTATTATTTTAATTTCGTACAATATACGATCTCTGTTCTTGTAATTTCATACTGAAGTGATATTGACTTAAATTTAATTATCTACCCACGTCATTTCAAGGAGTTGTTCTATATACATATTATAATAACATGACCGAAATTACTCCACCAGAACATGAAGTAATAGACTTAATGAATTATTCTAAAGAGACAATTATTTCACATGCATTGGTTTTAAAAAAAGACACCTCAGTGGTTTGTTTCGACATTTCTTTCCAGAGTGAGTCTTAGAAAATGCGCCTGTAAAGTCCAACGTGTTAAATATCTGTAAAAAAGTTACAAAAACAAATATAATTTATTGTGGCTGTTTTCAACTATTTCTTTTGTTTGTTTTTAAATACGAACTAGAACTTTTAGGTACATAATGATTATATTTTAATTAAATTTTTTAAGGCATTCAACAAATAATTAATATCTCCAAGAACAAACTCTCTCGAGTTTTTATTTTAATTTAATTTTTACATTATATTTATACTTCATTTGATAACAAGACACAATAACATTCATTCGATAATCAGTTCCCTAAACACAGAACTTATGGCACTAAAATTAAATATATTTTAGCAGTATTATGAGCTGGACGCTTAACTTTACTGAATGATTAGTATGCCTCATCTAACTGATATTACTTACTAAATAACAAATATAAATCATTCAAAAACTACTCATTAAAATACATAACAAATAGTTAACAATAATTTATCATGAAATTATAGATCTGTTTACGATTCGTGACGTATTTTCTAACAAAGTGTTCTTACAAATATAATTATTAATACACGAATGCCACGTCCACGTAATTTAATAGAATTTCAAGGTTTTACAAAATTATAGACCCGTTGAGACTGAAACGGGAAATAATACGTCGTTCCAACTCCCAAAAGGGCAACCAATCAAACAGGAGAAAAACATACGTAGAGTATGGATATACTAGCTTGAAAATTTGAAAGTAAGAGCGCATTGTCTTTTACAATTAAATAAAAAAAAGTATATATATGTTGATTAAAGAAGAAAAAAGTTAGAAGATGAAATGGTATTGGTATGATGGATCTAGATGAAAATGTAATACATTTTTTTTTGCTTCGAATATCTAATTTAAACTAACATTGTCTCTCGTATGTGAATATTGTAAATATTTTTATAAGATTCCAGTATTTATAAATAATTTTAATACAGATATTTTGACATGTATAAGTTTGGCATCAGTTTTCCCTGAGAAATCATTTTAATTTTCAGTATTTACTGTTCTCACATAAAACACTGTATTAATGATCTTCATCATCTTAAGACACTTTAATTCTGTGAATAATTCAAAATTAAAATCATTTAACTTTCAACTTAAAACAGAATGTTTACGAATTTCCAGAATTCCCTCAAATAATTTTTGGCTTAGAAATGTAATAAAGAGTATGTTCACCACAATAATTACACTGTAAAACACACAGCTGTCCAAATACCAGCTACCTAATCATATTTGTCGACAATTCCTTTTGAGTTTTATTACAGAATGAATGAGCCGGAATCGCAGTAAAGGGTTACTTTTATTACTGTTTCCAACAGTTTTCAGACTCTGGCTGCGAAGTTCAAAATTTGTGATGACAACGATTGCTGAATGAGTCACTGGCTCAGTTAGAGAGTATTTGTCATAATATTACATTAGAGTTACTAAGTAACTTGTATCCTTTTTATAAATTATGTAAATTATCTTCTTTTTACTCGACTACGAAAGAAGGAGGGTTATGTTTTTCGAGTGTATATATGTAT
The DNA here is from genome assembly GCA_003709505.1 of Hyphantria cunea. Taxonomy (NCBI): domain Eukaryota; kingdom Metazoa; phylum Arthropoda; class Insecta; order Lepidoptera; family Erebidae; genus Hyphantria; species Hyphantria cunea. The sequence goes on from PKRV01000488.1 coordinate 13,597, forward strand.
ATTTCTTTGTCACGCCCTAGAGCCTAAGCAACTTATCGTATTTTTATGTGAGTGGTGTAAATAGTTTTTTCTTAGTCGCAAGAGTGACACTGGGTACATCAAAATTAAAATAAAAGCCTTGGCGCCAAAAAGTAATCTCAAAAAATAAGTTTTATAATATATTTAGTATGGTATCAAAATAAATATTTTTAACGGTGATTACGATTATATATATAACTTATATGTTTTATTTTAAAAAACCAGAATTTAATAACGATGACAGATATTGACGCAGTGGAGTTTTTTTTAATAATTTTACTTGTTAACATACCTCACAGACAGTCGTCAACTTTCAAACTGGGTAGAGCCTGCACTAATGTAATCAGACTGCTAATAAACCGATAAGACTGCTAATCAAATATTTGACTACACGGTTTTCGTAGTGGCTTAAGCGATCGCCGCGATGGGTTCAGATCCCACATAGCACAACATGTCGCGTGATCCACAAATTGTTGTCCTTATTCTGGATGTTCTTTATATCTATTACATATTTCCCGCTATACAGGATTTATAAAAACCAAAAATAAGCATACTTGTATATTTGGTAGTTATTATTGTGCTAGCCTTGGATGTCATAGTTCAGCGCTCTGAACCTGTACAAAAAAAAGAAACTTAGTACCATCGCAAGTGTTTCCAGTTCCTTTAAGGGTCTTGAAAAAGTATCTCACTAGTCGCCATAGTGTGGATAGTCATGCTGCGTTGTCTGCCTTCGCAATGAGTATGGTAATCCCCACTCATAGATTCTATTCATGCTATCTATCAGGGTGAGTGAACCCTGATACCAAAGTGGTTCTACTCAACCTGATTTATTTTTTAAAGCATATGCCTACATACGGAAACACTGAGCATAGCTTGTGTAATGGGTACTAACCAACAGATATAAATAACATCCCACTTTTTTTAAATACAAATATAATATTAAACATAGAAAACACCTAAACCCTGAAAAAATATTTACAGATCATACAAACATTTTACAGATCAACACAGAGTAGGGAGCCATTTACGAAACATAGGTGGCCCGAGGTACGTCTGGGTTCCAGGATTTTCCATCCTAGGGTGCACCTGGTTTTCCGACTTCCAGAACCAGTATCCGAGTGGAATTTTTTTCGAATCCTCAGGAAAAAACACAAAAAAAATGATTAAAATTGGTTCAGCCCTTAGGAGGAGTTTAGTCAAATACACACGCACGGCAGTTTCATATATATAGAACTAGGCTGACCCGCTAAACGTTGTTTTGCCATATATATACTTTATGTCAAAAAAAAATAGGGATGGGTCACCCTTATCATTTACGGGTATGAAAAATAGATTCTGACTGACTCTCAGATCTACCCGATATGCACACAAAATTTCCTAAAAATCGGTACAGCTGTTTCGGAAGAGCTTGGTAACAAACACCGCAACACTAGAATTTTATATATTTTTACTATTTATATAGGAGTCCACTCTCTAAGTACTATTATTGAGTTTTTCGTTTAGTCTAAACACCACATCGTGTCCACCGCTTTGCAATAGGTCACATAATCTACCATCCAGATCGAATTTTCCAAATTGTGTACTCTTCTAATTAGAGAGTTTTGTGGAGAAAACAGTATCACAATAGAAACTTACTTGTGAGAACGCGGGTTGAATACTAAATGCATTCCGGAGAAGAAACTCCGTGAACGAGAATAGGCCTTGAAAAAGTAATTATGCTGCATTGTACCATTGTATTGTAAAAATTTAGGTGTAAATATGAATATACCCCTTATATTTAGTGGCTACTACTATATATATTTTTTTAATGGAATAGGGATAAAGGAGCAGACGTATCGCCTGATGGTTCGTGATATCACCATTTTTGTACACCCGAAACATCAAGTGGCGTCACAAGGGGGGACAAGACATTCATTTGGGGGACGGATGTAGGGGTTGGGGTATGGGCCTCTGTTATCCTCATTTCTTTGGTAGAAAAAGAAAAGTAAGGTATTTTATAAACTCTTATATAATTGTGTTGGGAATTCAAATGGAACTCTGTCTCCTGTTACGCTTTCACGGCTAAACAACTGTACTGATTCCAATGAAATTTGGCATGGAGACATGGGACCTAGGCTATTTTGTTCGATTACTATTCTTACTATTTTATAAAAATTACCGTCAGTGTTATCTAATATATAAAATTCTCGTGTCGCGATGTTGTTACCAAACTCCTCCCAAACTGCTGGACCGATTTTCATTAAATTTTGTGTCCATATCGGGTAGGTCTGAAAATTAGCCAACATCTATTTTTCATACCCCTAAATGATAAGGGTGACCCATCCCTATTTTTTTTTGACATAAAGTATATATATATGGCAAAACAACGTTTACCGGGTCAGCCTAGTTCTATATACATGAAACTGCCGTGCGTGTGTATTTGACTAAACTCCTCCTAAGGGCTGAACCAATTTTAATCATTTTTTTTGTGTTTTTTCCTGAAGATTCGAAAGTGGTTTAGATTAAAAAACAAAATGATTCGAACCGTGGCGTTACCTGTGGGTCAAGTTATATAACGGCGCAGGGCTGATCTAGTTTTTTTAAATTAGTTAGAAAAAAGGCCAAATTTTCTATTAAAACATTTTATATTAAAAATCATAAGCTAATTAAGTAAATCTAAATAAATTATGTAGCATTGAAATTTACCTTAAACTAAAAAAAATACTTCTTTCTCTTCTAGTTATTTGTACCGTAAAGTATAAAATTGAGTATAAGGATAGAGCACTACAGTTGGAAATGGCTTCCGAAATATATATTGCGCCACAACCTTGTTATGTCTAATAGTCTAAACGAAATAAATGTTATGGTCGGACAACACGCGCTGAATTGACTTTCCATTGTCACACTAAAAATGTCCAAGTGTTTGAAATTTATATAAAATTGGTCGGAGTTAGTTTTTTTATTTTTTGCAAAGACGGTTCCCATTTTATCTCATCCACATTATTTATAGTTTTTATCATTATTTTTATCACGAAGACTTAATATTTGAAGACTTTAAACAACTTTGACAACTTTGATATTGGCAAAAATAGCTGATTAGCTGGTTGCTATAGACAGAAGACGAGATTGCTGGTAATTAAAGTATAAAAAGTATTTTTCTTAACCCTGCGTTATGACTTATACTTTTTTTTATATGATCTACAAATTAAAATCGGTCGACTGGCAGAGAATGCCTTAGGCATTAGGTCCGCCGATGCATGCATTTATGCATAAAATAATAAAATAAATAAATAAAATGCTTACTTTTATAATCTTAATATATATATATCCATTATTTAATGCAACTAAAATGCTAGAACTTAAACAGTACCTGGACTTGCGGATCTTGAACTAGTTATCAGTACAAATATCAAGTGCCGTGTTCCGGGTCGCCTTTACTTCGATTGAAATTTCAAAGAGATTTCGTGGTAACCTAATCTAACACAACTACTCGAGAAACACGTTGTAGCCATTTTATTAAGGTAAGTATTGTATCTATGTCATTTGATAGCAGAAATAATATTTTGGAAGCAAATTGTGTTCCAAAGTAATCCTTACATTTTGTAGCGATGCTACGGGTATTTGAAAAAATGCTAATGATTAGTAGGTTAAACAAGGTTTCGTTTGGCGTTTATAACAAAAGAGAATATGTGGCCTCCACGTCATGTAGCATAGAACCAAAGCACAGGACCCTCTCACGAGAACACGGGTGGTGTTTACGTTCTCATAAGAGGGTTCTGTTACACTTCTTAAACAGGCCACTTCTATTATTTCTCGTATTTCAATGACAAATTATCTCCTAGCCTATTTGTAGATTGTAACTATTGTAAACAAATTAAATCATTGGCTTAAAATATGCAGCGCAATCATGAAATGCATGTAATATTCCCACTTGACCATATTACCAACCAAACCGTTGACGCAGCCTATGGCAAGAAGCCAAAACAATGTTGATAAGTCCCGAGTAAATTAGAACATTTGTGCATTAACAGAATAAAGCTAATGCGAGGAACTTTAATTGCCAGTTTACAAAACCACTTAGTTCTTGCAATGTAATATGTGGCTTCATTTCTCTCGGGAAAGAGTAAATGTGGACTAAATACAGTGATTAACAAACATATTTATTGCGTACACTTTGTTGATTATTTTTATTTCGAGTTACAAAATAAGCAAGCGATTTGAATTTAGGTATATTGCGTATAAACTACTAATAATGTTTAAGGAATTTTTGGGGTTCTCTACTTAAGAGTTAAAAAACTGAGATTGGTATAGTATAGCGGCAAAGACTATAGTATACTGTTCCGTGTATGCTAAGTCATCTGCTTAAACTAAAATATTTGTCAATAACACAAGAGAGTAAGTAAGTAATTCCTCTAGCATCACTTACCTACTTAGACGCGAATCACTTGCAACTGTTGAATTGTTTAAGTTAAAATTAAAACAAACAATAACAAGATTTGAGAATGTTATTATCAATCAGCGAGTGTAATTTATTTAGGCAAAGAAAATTGATTAATATATTTTCTTTTCATTATTTATTATACTGCTAATTTGGTGGAACTTACTCCACATTCTGTATTAAGTCAACTGTACTATTTTACGATCTTTGCCAATATAATGTTTGAAAATTCGTAACTTGAAATCAGTTAGGTTAAGTGAATATATATATTACGAAACAATACAAGTTATAAGGTTTTCCTAACTAGAAATTCTTTATAAACAGATCGGAGTATTGAAGTTTGGCGGTGTTACATGCATCTTTATAAGTGTGAAAGCAGTGGAATGCTTAGTAGAGTCATATTGAGGGTGGCGTGGATCGAACCGTCGGCCAGAAAGACCCGTAGAAGCGATGGTGCCGCTGTTCGCCCTTGGCACAGAGTGAGACCTGACATCTGCTAACCTCTCTGTGAGGTTACCCCGTTAGGTCATGCATATTTCGTCGAGTGGCTTGTTATGCCTCATCACATTCCATAGTTATTAGGTTATCACTTCCGGGAGGGTACGGGGCTCTTCGGTCCGACGGTTCGATCACAGGCATGCCTCACTATTGTATGACGACACAGCACTCCAAATCCCAGTATTACACAGCCTGTCACGCCTTTTACCCTCTCCTCCTCTGTACTGCCATGAAACTAAAGGGGAGACCCCTTTTAGTTTCATGGACCTTCTGTTGAAGAATCACCCAACGCAGTACAAATATGTTTCATTTGCACACATATTTATAAACTGATAAAAGCACATCAACATTTTACAAAGCACTTACCAGCGAACAACGATATTTTATATTTCGTGAATCTGATTCTCCAAGATTTAATAACGCTATACATTGGACGCTGAGTAATGATCTCATTTTTACGCACTCGAACATCCAACATAAAATAATATTTGACCTTTTCATTACCACGATGAATCATCCGAGGCAATCAGTAACATTGCACGACTGTCCGCAATTTCATAAGAATATCCTAGTATCGGATAACAATGATCGTAACTCACATTACGCGTGGTGTCCACTGAGAATCGGCTTCATATGATTTACAGCCGGTCGGGAGATTGTGGCCTAAGAAATATATCTGTAGATATTAATACTCGCAGAAGGTTCCGAGGTTATGACGGTAAAGGCGTTGAATTTCTTTCTTGATTGATAGCTATGAAGTGCCCGTTCTTAGTGTGAATTATAGATTAGTTTTATTTAGATTATATATTATATCGGTATTAAATTTTGCTGTAACTTTAATGATTATGCCGATAGAGAATAATGTAGGTGGTCCTAACAGAGGGTATTGGCGGTCAGAACCATACGCGGATACCGCACGGTGTCGACCGAGGCGGCGTGTGCCTTGGCCGGTACACCCCCGTGGGATTTGGAGGCGGAAGTGCTCGCCGAAGTTTATCGACGGGTGGCTGAATTCCGGGCGGAGAGTGGCATGCGCCCTCCGCCCGAAGAGGTACGCGAGTGGCGTGAAGCCGCCCGTCGAGCCACTATGGTTCGTTGGTCGTCGCGGCTGGAGGCTCCACGTGCTGGCTTCGCCACCGTGGAGGCGCTCCAGCCCGTCATCCTCGAGTGGGCAGGGCGGCAGCACGGG
>PKRV01000488.1:21093-80475 GCA_003709505.1 Hyphantria cunea
GACGGGTGGCTGAATTCCGGGCGGAGAGTGGCGTTCGCCCTCCGCCCGAAGAGATACGCGAGTAGCGTGAAGCCGCCCGTCGAGCCACTATGGTTCGTTAGTCGTCGCAGTTGGAGGCTCCACGTGCTGGCTTCGCTACCGTAGAGGCCCTCCAGCCGGTCATCCTCGAGTGGGCAGAGCGGCAGCACGGGACCCTTTCCTTCCGACTGACGCAGGTGCTTTCCGGGCACGGTTGCTTCGGGAAGTACCTGCACTCGGTCGCCAGGAGGGAATTGAGTCCCGCCTGCCACCACTCCGACTGCAGTGAGGGCTCGGACCAGCACACGCTGGCGGTGTGCCCCGCTTGGGCGCCGCAGTGTCGGGCCCTCACAGCAGTCATCGGAGGAGATCTCGCGCTACCGGCCGTCGTTCGCTCCATGGCCGGTGGAGAGAGCAGTTTTGCCGTGGTTGCGACCTTCTGCGAGGAAGTCATCACACCGAAGGAGGTGGCGGAGAAGGCCCGAGAGGATGACCTCCATTCGGACCCAATCCGTCGCCGGCGAACTGGGTGGCGGAGGCGTGCCTATCAACGCCTCATGACACCTTGAGTGTTGACGCGGATGGTCGGGACGGGTTTTCCCCTCCATCCGCTTCACAGGCCAGCCGCGAAGGGGCGACGTTACGCGTGTGCCGTATGTCGCCTAAATTAAGAGTTTTACCATCAGACGACGGAGCCCGCTTCAGTGCAGGCAGGCGTTGGGAGGGGTCCGGATGGCGTAAGAAAGCGGTTCCCGGATTCCTCCCGTCTCAGGCGCAGAGTGGTACACCGTGTGGTTTTAGTCGGTTCGATTTCGACACACCGCCCCGCCGCAAACCCCGGTGTGGTGAAGGCCCGAGGGAGTTTCCACACGTAAAAAAAAAATAGGTGGTCCTAACTGTAAATCGTAGCCTACCCCATGCAAGATGGGTTGCATATGCAGTTGAATAACTGCTCTGAGTTTGGAAGTTGGGGTTTGAACCCACGTGCCCCGGAGATCACGTAAAGCTGTTGGTTCTGCGCTTGATTTCTCCTCGATCGTGTCGGTTGATAGTACCGATTTATGAGAGAGAGGGAAAAGAGAGTGCACCTGCAGATATTTGTGCACTATAATATCTCCTGCGTAGTTGGCTGGTCTCCAATGTGACTAGCCACCGTCTGACTAGGAGAATATCTTGCTCTTTACCTTTATATACTTGACTAGGGTGCATTGATATCACAAATCGCATTTTTTTGTTATTTAAAATACTTAATCTGTTTTTTACACTCAGTTAAAAGAGGAATCCAAAACCTGATTTTAGAGAGCAACATTTACTATCCAAAGTTTATGTATCCAACATTGTTTGAATTTCAACAGCTTTCAACAAAGGAATATTCTGTAGGATGTTACGATGTCCAAATTGCTAAAATCAACTAGTCTAGCTGTTTCCACAGCCACAAGCTGTCTTACAATGTTGACCGCCTAAACCGCTGAGCTGAGTTTCCTGTGAGACCTGAAATTTGTTTCGATTAACTATTTCATTACTTAAAGCTCCGGGTTGAATCTAGTGAGCTCAATCTATTACTACTGCTAATATTACTTAGAGTTAAGGATTTTATTCCTACTTTTTTATTGTCTGATGCCATTATTGTAAGTTTTGGGAAAGAATTGAATCCATAGACTCTGGTGCATTACTCAGGATAATAACCCATTAGACCAACAGGCTCACCACTATCTAAAACCACGGGTTGTGAAAAATTCGTTTCAACATCACATCAACACTTTTTATTATTCTACTGACATATGCCTTTTCTTAGAAAATTAGTTTAGGTCTACTATATTTATTTAATTACTTATTATCTCTATGCTCTATGGTTTTTCCGGTTCCGGTCGTCGATCAGTCAAGACGCACGTCACAGAGCTCCGCGGAAAATTAATATTAAACAGTGTAAAATCAGTGCCAAAAGTGTATCAATTGATCTATTGTCTGTAACAAAGAACAAAATACGTGATCAGTGGAAAAATTACATAAAAAGACTTAAGTTGCGAGAAAAATCAACCACATATTGTAATCATTCTACCCTACAAAAATAATGTCAAGTGTTATCTGATGCAAATTGTTCATAGACAATAGAGCGGAAAACACAATACCAACTTAACAATCAGCAAAACAAGTGTTGTCACAGCAAAACAAGTGTTGCCACAACAAAACAAGTGTTGCCACAGCAAAACAAGTGCTGCCACAGCAAAACAAGTGTTACCACAACGAAACTAGTGTTCCCACAGCGAAACCGGTGTTGCCATAACAATAAAAAAAAAAAAATACCAAAGATGGAGAAAAGTATGGAAATCTTATTGGCAAAATTAGAGGAAAAGTTAGACCAACAAACTAAACTCATAACAACTTCAGTAACACAAAATGTCATGGCAGCACTANTATTATTATTATCTCTATGCACAAAATGTACAATGGCGGACTTAACGCTAACGGCATTCTTTACCAGTCAGGTGCAGAATGAGTGAGAAGGTGCACTACACTTTTGTTATAATTATTAGATTAATCAAAATAAACTAAGTATGAAGAAATGAATCAGTACTACCATACCTCGCTGGTACCGGTAGTCTACCGTGTTGGTGCATTTTAATTAACTCATCGTAAATCTTTCAAATCAAATGAAGTCAAATTAGAGAGGCCTTTGTCCAAGAGTGGACTACGGTAGGCTGATGATAATGATGATATAAAGAAGGCTCTGACTTAAGATAATACAACTGTATCATGTTTTGACGACTTGACTAAACTTCGAAGCTATATTGGCAGAAAGCATTGGTTAATGTGACTAAATTTTGGTCAAGTAAATAGCTGTAGATTACTTCGAAAGTAATTTTAGTTTTGAACTGATATGTCTGCATATAGATTTTTATTGTATCGTGCACATTTTCATCAAGGTAAGTTTATCCGACATATATTCAATTTCTATGTATATTTTCTACTTGTTTGCATAGATTTAAAAGTTTAATGTTTATTACACTTATTTATTACATTTATTATATTTACGAACGGTATCGTAAAATTACTTTTGCATGTAGTATTTAACAGTGGTAGTATTGTGGATAATTTTTCTATTTGATAGGTTTTATCATCTGGATCAAATTTTTTGTGTTATCCCCTTTCAAATTTCGAAGTTTTTTTATGGTCGATATTTTAAACATACGAGAAGTATATTTAAAATGTCGAATGTAACTGTAATAAATTGTAGAAATCATCCTAACCATATTTTTTGGGAACGGTATATCAAAACAACTAATATCAAACATTACTAAATTCAGTAATAAAATACTGCGTTATAGGTAATCCATGTTAAACGTTCGTAAGTTTTATAAATATAAGCTTAACAAACTTTGTAAATGAGTTTATAAGTTTATTATTCTTATTCATGAAGAGTTTTCAATGAGATATTAGCATAGATACATCACTGGTCCGTTTTTAATTGGAGTTTGACCTCATTATCCGTGATAATAGGATGGGAGGCTACAGCATAGTGCAACTACAGCGGGTCCGAACAGGACTCCGCCCAGCATACAATGAAGGACTGCTCAGCGTGGGAGTCCGAGAGCTAAGTCCTGGTTGCACAAATCGGATGAAACATGTCATCGCCAGCAATGAACGACGAGCGGTGAAGGAAAGGAAGCCGCGGTCTTCTTTGGTAATTATGTGTTGATCCAGGAACTACTCGCAAAGCGTAATCGCGAAAGGGCCGATCTTGCTTGAAGAGGACGCATTAGAGATCGTTAGCTTCTCAATTGGCTACGCCTAAGGGCTGCAGCTGCCACATCTTGGGGTGACACCCCGGGCGCGGCTACGGGAGGCGGATTGGTGTTCCGCCTCTTAATGTCTAGAAAGTTGTGAGGCGTGACATTGTCCCGCCCCGGAGGTAACTCTGATCACTCTGGGATGTACCTCAGTCGTGAGGTGCGCCAGAGAGCCTCCAGAAGGCGCCGATATGTTTCTGAAGCTCCTCCCGGCTACTGAGGTAGGCCGCGGCGGGGTTTAGTGGATACACCGGTCTTTTATGAGTTCGACACACGCCCTTCGTCTCCCCATGAAGGGTATAGTGCGAAAAGCATTCCGAGCGTAAAAAAGAGGTAAAGCAATAAACGCACATATTAATTGGAAGACACACATTGATCTTACTAAGAAAACTATCTCGATTTACACACGCCCTTATCCAGCTTAAATAGGCATAGGTTTATTCTACACGTGGACACCCCGGTTATGTTCTTGCAAAAATTAAAGCCTCCTTAATTACCGTGGGAGAGCCACGCTTCGGCATAAATGGGCCGGCTCGACCGGAGTGATACCACGGCCTCACAGAAAACCGGTGTGAAACAGCGCTTACGCTGTGTTTCATCGAGTGAGTGAGGATACCGGAGGCCCATACCCCAATCCAACGCCCCCTATCCCCCTCACCATCCCCATTCCCCCCAGGCTGCCATAGTATGGGTCACCATGCTGCATTGTTCTTTTTCGCATTGAGGATTGTGACCACCACTCTTGGATTCTGCTCATGCTTTCCATCAGGCAGGGCAGAGTCATTTTGGCAGCTTAAANTGGATTCTGCTCATGCTTTCCATCAGGCAGGGCAGAGTCATTTTGGCAGCTTAAATATAAAAAAAAAATATGAAATGATATCAGGCTAACAATCAAAGCTTTACATAAAGTATGGTGAAGTTACATTTTTAACTAGGTTTGCGCAAGGGTAAACGAGTAATCTCAATAGTCTTGTGGTTTTGGCACCAGAATTAGTATAGAATATTGTCTATAAAGTTTGGTAGAGATTTTTTTTTATTTACTGTGTTTGACATTCATTCCTTCACCCAATATCAAACTTAAGGCAAACGAAGCCTCGGGCAAAAGCTAGTACTCTATATTCTTAATCTTTCACCACTCTGCAGATTTTGAACTTACAACAAAATCATCAACAATCCATAACGTCCCACTGCTGGGCTAGGGTCTCCTCTCAGGAGAGGGTTAAGGCCATACGTCCCCACGCTGGCCAAGTGCGGGTTGGGGACTGGTAAGACATCGTTGTGGCTGCGTAATCTTGCCGTTGGATGTTTTCAAGCCACCTAAAGGCCTCCAGCTAAGCTTCACGACTGTCATCCATTGATAATAACCGAGACCGACTGCCTGCCTTCGAATCACGGAGACACTCATGGTAAAATACCACTAGCGGTCACCCATCCAGGTACTGACCGCGCCGTCGTTCTTTACCCTCGGTGATCGTTGCTTATCACCGAGTGCAACTAGGCTACGAGCATCTCATGTATAACAAAATGTTACTAGTATAAAGGCATCAAATAGCTAGGAAGAATAATTGAATTTAGAGCCAATCTTAACGCGGGTTTAATTATATTTCTGTATATCTGTTTCAGTTTTATTGCTACCGTTGTTTCCTAATGAGGTTTTAATCGCCTGTATTTTAAAGCTATGTTTGCTGCTTTTACGTTGAATAAAGCTTTTTTGTTAATGGAAATATGTGGTATGTGTAAAACGTTATTGTTAAAGATTTTTTTCATGGAGTCAATGTATTTTATTATTGGTAAAATTGTACAGTGTTCTACTGTTATTAACACGATTGTCGTTTTTTGTTTTTACTATTTCATACTGTAACTATTTATTACTTGATTGCAATTTAAAAAATATATATTCTTGTGGTAAATAATCACCATTTTTGTATTTTACAGGTAAGCCGGTACCGCACTTAAAGCGTGTCATAAACGTCTATAGGGGGTGGCACATACTTTTCATTAGCTGAACCGTTTACTTGTTTGCCTGTCATATCAAATATTAAAAAGTACTCAACAAAGTTTTAACGTCTGTATAGATTTTGCTTAAAGTCTGAAGAAGAGATTAGACTACTTTCACAGCAAGAAACTCATTCAGAAAATCCTTTCCAAAGCCGTTGAAAAATCGATTTTATAAAACACGTAGAGCAAAATTATTACTTATAAATAAACTATATTTAAAAATTAAAAACTCAATTAAAACGTAATACCTTACTGTTTTTAATTGAATTGAAAAATAGTTGTGGTAGACTGCTTATTTTTAATTACACTTTAGATTACTATAGACTTGAAAAGTTTATTAATAATGAATGGAAGAAAATTAAGTTACCTACTAATTAATGTGCGCTAGAAAAGTTTTTGATTATTAGTTGGTATTATTAATTAATTAACATTATTTCTGTAGTGTAATAAAAATGATTAGAATTATAAATTTTCATCATTATAGAAACCTTTGGACTATTCTATTTGTTTAAAAATAAATATGTTTCATATAACGAAATAGCAGAGTATTAATCATGAAGGGTGCTCATAGCCCAGTTGCACTCGGTGATTAGAAGCAATCACCGAGGGTAAGCAACGACGGCGTGGTCAGTACCTGGATCGGTGACCGCTGGTGGCATGTTACCATGAGCGTCTCCATGATTCGGAGGTCACGTTAAGCTGTCGGTCCCAGTTGTTATCATAGGGTAACAGTCGTGCAGCTTAGCTGGAGGCCTTTGGGCGGCTTAAAAATATCTAACAGCAAGATACGTAGGCAAAACGTATGTTTGCCAGTCCCCAACCCGCACTTGGCCAGCGTGGGGACGTATGGCCTTAATCCTCTCCTGAGAGGAGACCCGAGCCCAGCAGTGAGACATTATGGGTTGTTGATGAAATCATGAAGATTTATATATAAGAAAGGTGTTAGATTCAGTTCCCTAGACATGCAAGTATTTAATTTTGTTCGCTGTTTGAAAATTAAATTTTTTTCTTTGCTTTTTAACTATTTATTTATTTACATATTACATGCCGTATACAATGTAGTGAATGTAGTAACTGTACCATGAATTATTATTTTTTTAGTATGAGAATCAAGACAGTATAGGACAAAATTTGATCGCGGTGATTAACCTTAAAAGCTAACTTTATTGACTTTTGAATTACTTTAAAACAATACCTCGTTTTTATAAGCTAATCTAAATTATAAGTATACTTGTAGAGTTCGCATGGAAAAGTCAAGTCAGTGATTGAATGAGGAATGAGGTCCAGATGAACCAAAGTCACCGGAATAGTTCGTAGAATTGCCAGACTTAAGTGTCAGATGGCCTATCTTTTCTGCGAGAAAAGTGCTTCGCTCTTTGCCACTCTAAAACTTTTTGGCTGGATGGAGCCAAAAAGTTTTAAGTGGCCATCGCGTACCACCTTATACCACCTTATAGGCCACCTTATAGCCACCTTATAACCACCTTATAGGGACTATCGCCCCGTCTTTCAGAGGGTATAAGGTGGTTCGACAACCCGGCTTAAGTCGCTGTAAAACCGTTAGATACAGACCGGTTATTGTGGGATCCCTGGAAGAAGCCAAGTGTCCATCAGTGGATGTCTTTTGGCTGAGTTGATGATGATGCAGAGTTTTAATATAGATCGCATATTGTTTATTTGCATTGCTGAAGATATTTTAAACACAAACAGCAACACCAGTAAGCTCAACAAGTGTTATGTCAAGTATATTTTGAAATCGAAACTGTTTTTCTACAAAGTCTTTGTTTAAATATACAGCCAGAACCGTAGCGTGTTGGTCTACGCGTATTCTACGCTGTAGCAGACTTACTAGAGTTGAATATAGCAATGTAGCTGAATCTACATAAAAACTTCTATAGAATACAATTTTTAATCACGAATTTTCCTTACTCATTTTAGCAATGTTTTTAAAGACATGAATGGCACAAAGGTCTAAAGGTCTCTAAGAGAGTAATTAAGCTGCTCAACTCCCGTCTCCATTATCAGACCCGCATAATCAAATGTAATTTATGACAATCTGTATTACGAACTTAAGGAGCCCAAACTTGAAGTATATTAGAAGTCATTACAGAGTGTTGATATTCCCTTCTTTGTTCTGACTTTATTGGTTGTGTTTCAGAGTTAAGAGGAAATATACTACAGCATTACTTTAAAAGTTACTAACGAGTAAAACAATAAAAATTAACAATGAAAATACGTTTTAAGAACGTAACCCTTGCTCATTGAATAAATTCTGTATTGTTCAAAAAACACATAGACTTAGAATAAAAATTTATGTATTAAACAAAGTGTTGTCCCATGTGGGGTTAGAACTCACAACACTCAGCCCGGTGGAAAGTAGTGAGATGATAGTTTAAGCTATTACGCCATTTGTGTGGACAGAGTCGAATAACTATTTTGTCCTATTTAAATAGCGGACTATGATTTGAAATCATAGTATCACACGGATCTGCCTTTTTAATATGGTAAGCTATAAAATTATTCTGTAACGTTATAAACAGCTTTTGTTTCTGGTTAATGTTATAATCGAAAAATCAACAAAAAGGAATTTGTAAAACTTACAACCGTTTGATGATTTTTATTTAGCTTATGTCACCCAGGCTATGTATAAATACATAGACTGCCATAATTATAACCCTTCTTTTTAACTTCGCCGAAGTTAGATAAAAAATGTAATTGAATAAAATTTAAGACTTTTCAAAATCGTTAAGTATAATAGTCGCATTCGCTACCACTGCGCCACAGAGGCAGTCAACTACCAAAAGTGATAGTGATACAGTCCTCTTTCTGTATCGTATATTATTAATAATACCAATTTTAATGAAAAAAAAAACTTCTCTTAACATTAACTTCTGTTTAATATATCTGCGGAAGTTACAAACATAATTATGTTATTTTTATGTCGTACAAGCTCTGCTTAGTTTGTGACTAGATGGCGTTGTATATTATATATCTATCAGCGTAATGGCATCCAGACTCGTATTAAGAAGATTTACTTGCAAAATACCATTAACTAAAAATGTTAACACAAACATAAATCTAGAGAGTGTTTATAAAATTTTAAGATTTAGGTACTATAGTATGGACAGATGTCGCTGTGTTGGCAGACTGGATCGCACTATGGTTTGTTTACCTGCTATGTGAAGAAAAATATGTTGTTAATTAAATACATTTGGTTGTACTATTGCTTGTTACATTCATTGCAATTTCATTGTTGAAAGTTTCATTTTTCAAAAATTAAGTTATATTAATTACGTTTAATTTTTTTAAAATTTATTAAAGTTCAGTATGTTTGATTGTTTTCTCTGCTTTTTAATGACTAGTAGTAATGTGTACATAAGTTATGTTAAGTCTTTAAATTTCTGTCGAAAGGTATGTATAGTTTGCTACCGCCACAATTTATGAGAATTAAACATAAGATATATTATGTAAAAATTTCAAGGTCAGCGATTGCCTCAGACAGCGACATAGGTCGCAAGTCTGTAACGCATGTGTGGCGTGTCGCAAGTCTGTTATAAGTATTAACTAAACTAAAACTATTTTAAAAATTGTCGCAATCCACCCACACACGTCTTAACACGCCACATTCCTAATTTATTTAAGTTATGGCACAGTCGAAATATGAAATTTCTAGTTACATTATTACATTAGCTCATGCTAGGTACGCGGGTAGCCATTAAATATACAATTGCTTAATTAGATTACGGAGAAATTTATAGGTCGTTTTATTTGTTTCATAATTTAAGTTTATTTTAAGCATTTCACTTTCTGAAAATATCGCTACGTTTATTTCTTATTTATTATATTCTCGAAGGAAATTAAGGTGACGTGTCTTAAATCATTACAAGTTCCCCGTGAAAAACGCCAGAATGATATCAATCATATAAAGATTATGAATGTATATGATTTATTTTATATATATTATATATCTAGAATTCTTCCCATCTCCTAAATACCGGTAACGCACTTGTAACGTCTCTGGTGTTACGGGTGTCCATGGGCGGCGGTAATCGCTTATCATCAGGATACGTCTGGTCGTTTGCGTCGTATTCCATAGTTGGTTGGTTGTGGCCTGTAAGAGATTGCCTTGTGGCAAGGGTGCTTATTTTACCTTCTATTTTTGTGTTACCTCTATAAATAATGTGGTATACAATATAGCGAATATTATTATTATTTTATTAAAGACTTTGCAAAAACCTTTTAACGACAAGAACTTAAACAAAATGAAGCAGTATTACTCATTATTAAGTGCAAAGCGCAATAAGTAGAAAGTTATTAGAACTTATAACTTTCTCGTTTAAATAAACTTAGTACTTTTATTTGCGTAGCTTGATATGAAACGACTTAATGTATATTTTGCAATAAAAATATTAATTTTAATACTTTTGCTAGATATCAAAGCAACTTCGTTAGCATTTTCCGTTTGATCAAGAAAAAAATACTGATGAAATTGAAGAAACAACTTTAAAAATAAAATAAAAGTTTAGTTAATTTCAACCCTCATTTTATAAGCTTTTTGTCTGTAAAAATCCTTCACTAAAATGATTTAGTATCACAAAAGGCTTTGTAATAAATATATAAATAAAAGTTGCCTATTAGTGTTACTTAAATCATTAAGGAAAATAGCTTTCTGCCTTTCTTTTTTATTCACTTACTCTAAACGATAATTTAATAACGTCCATACCTATAAAATATTCACATCTACCTAAACCACAATGCAATGTAACTATTCCCTATGGATTGCCGCGAGAGAGCTTTGACCTTTATACATCAAAAACCGCCAACTGAAAACAGCTGCTTGAAAATATCATTTATACACTACCACTTACATTAATATCATAAAATGCACAATCTGTTAATGTTTATTTGATTTCTTTTCTTGATATTACAACAAAGAGTTTACATTCTTTCTTCCTCAAAACTTTTTCTCCAAACGAGGTCAGAGCCGGCTTTAGGTCTACTGCGATACGTCTATAGCTAGATTTTTAAGTGAAGTGACTGCCATTAGACTTCCACGATCCAAGTACTTGGCGACATTAAAGTTTTAAAGAAAGACTGTTCTGAATTTTTTTTTGGTACTTCTCTTAACGTTAAACTAACCAAGCTAATATTGGTGAACTTTATTACGAAAAGCAGTTATGCACTAATCTAATATTACATACATCAGTAATGCTGTTTAGTATACTCCCTGTTTTCCTTTATTCAAGCATTTACCATGTATAATACTAAATAAAAGTAAGAGCTTTGTGCCAACCACAAAATTACATTAGATAAAAGCATGCATTCTGTTATGGTTGCTGAAATATTACGACATTTCCGGACTCCTCACGCCCCCTATTTCCGTCAGAAAGTGCAGACTGTGATTTGAATAGAAAATGAACGAACCAAGTTTTGACGGGATTAAAATATTTGGGACACAATAGTACACTCGTAATTTTGTTTCTGTTTTATCGTAATAACAGCTTTGGCTTTTTATAATTATATAGTCTAATGTATAGTTAATATATTTTGATGTAGCCCCAATGTACTGAATATACCGTTAAATATCCATTTTTAATGACACAGTTTTAAAGTCAATAGTATTTTTGTATAGAATGTTATTTAAATCGCAGGTATAATTAATGGACTTTGTATTATTTCTACTAGGTCGATTCAAAGCTATTACTCGATTAATGAGCACAAAAATTCTAGTTATTAATTTTGTTGGGGGACATTTGTACGATTGAAATAAATGATAGTGTTGTTATAGTGAAATAATATTTGTTTTAGTGTGGGGTCAGAATAATTATAGTGGGCTATATGTGATATTGGTGAACTAAATTCGAAGGTATAACTGGTTGGCAGTGTATTTGAGGGTGCTGACCTTCTAATAACTATTGTAATAGGTGACGGTTGTCCGAGGCATGGGCGAGAAATACCACCATCTTTCATACTCCAGGCTGCTACTAAGTTTTTCTTATTAAACAGTTTATTGCCTTAATATTATGATTGCCTTGTTGGTTTTACAATGAAGAGCTTTCAGCTATGGTTAACGAGTCAAGCTAAAAACTATTACTGAGTTTTTCTGATTACAGAAATGCATAAAACAACCCAAAGTTTGAAGTTGGGGTCAAGACAGCGTCCCTCGAAGAATACGTTAAGCCGTTGGTTCTGTCAGATATCATTCACATCGGATTATAAGATTGAGGGAATAGATAATGCACCTGTGTGTTATATTAATAATTTTGTGTAGTTGGCTAGTTTCCATTGAGGCTGGCCACCGTGACCAAAATCGGCATAGAGTACATTGTCATTATGTTTGGTACTAATTGTTACCTTAATTAAAATTTAGATTTATTTCATATAGAAGTTTCAAATGTTTTATCTTTGAAGTTAGTCTCACATTAGTGTTTCTAAATATCTAAATATATAGAAAGACATTTAATTTGCTAATGCTAATAGGAAGTATAGTAAGTTACACAAAATAATTTTGTGGTCTATATATTAAATTACAGTAAAGAAATTACTACAATTATATTTCCATTACTTTGAATTGGCAAGAAGAGAAAAGTTAATGCCAAATTCAACAATTCAAAAGTAATCAATAATTCATTAGAAACTCGCGTTAATGAATTTTAACTTACACATTGATAAAGTGAATTCTCGCTAAAAAGTAATTAAAGATTTTATTAATATCACATTGTTCATTAAATTGTTTTATTTCATTGGCAATAATGAGCTTTGACAAGTTCGTTACTTACTTTATTCATTATTTCAACCAATAAAGATTATGATGAATTCTGCACATTTTGGGTTAAGTCTTTCCTTTTAAAATGACCAGTGACCAGGCTAGCATTTAAAAATATAAAAACATATCAAACAAAACACAAACTAAACAAAAAAATGAACAGAACCTGAACCCAATTGTTGCGTTTCCTCATTTAATAATATAAATATTGGCCATGAATTTTGCCGTAGAATACTACAACTGCACTTTATTTTAATCATCATTGTGAAGGGACGAGTTTCATGTCCCTTTAACACAAAGGGAGGATCCTCCGACCAGGCAAGGTGATTGTATCTAGCAGGCCATGGCCCGATGGTTGATGTTGGGAAGTTGTAGGTATATTAATCGTCACGAGAACTTCTATTGCGCAATTCAGGACTGGTAGTTTCTAATTTTCCTTCGTTACTCCGTAGTTCAAAATATCTTTGGTAGATAGCGCTGTAGTATATGTCTGTTGCGTTGTATGTGGAATTCATCATCATCATCATCGTGTTGTAGTAACTAACACTTATTTAATTCACAGAAGAATATAATTAAATAGGCTACCGCTGAACAAAGCTCTACTTAGAAATGAGGAGAGGGGTTGGTATTGTGTTCGTGTTAAGTATTTCTTCACGTTTTTCACAGCATTCCTGTCCTTAGTAGTTTGCTCACTTAGTCAGCTCTTACGAACTCAATGCACATAGTTTCTTCATGGAGTTCGATCTCGAGTTCCGTACTTTAACCTACACTCCGTTACAGCAAAGACACTATTCTTACTATGGGGCGGTGACTGTTCCTATATAGTTGTTTAGTTTTTATAAATAACAACATGTTCGTTGCCATGCTTGGCAGTGACTCATTGTAGTTACAACATATAAAGGATATTGTGTACCTATCCTGTCAAAATTTTGACTAAATTGATACTGTATTTTTTGTGTTTTCGAAACATACTCAAACCAAATGAAAAAAATGTATATATTGATATTATACATTGCAAAAGTTGATTCGTCCTCTTATTCTATAGTTTGTTCTAGATGGATGGCAAATTGATATTGACAATACGTATTATTACAAATTTGGACTACAACCAGTTTAATAATATACAATAAGCAATTATGATAAAGTAACATCGTAAATTGTCTGCAAATGCCAGATATACAGAATATACCGTATAGAGGGAATAGAAGGAACATACCGTTTCGACTGGCAAAGTGCCAAATACAGGGGAGTGCCGATTGTGATACGAATACAACTGTTTCTGTAAATGAGATATTTACACAAATTGTTTGTTCTACGGTAATATGGAAGGGGTTGTTAGCAAAGCTGTTAAGCTGTATCTACTGCTTAGGAAGGGCATGAATGCAAAGAAAACATATCATAAATAATCAACAAATCTCTAAGAACATGATTGAGACCACTCTTTTGAGTTTACTCTTTCTGTTATTTTTTTAAATGAATTGTTCCATAGTAAAAAAGTAAACCTTTATATGATCAATGTTAGTATATTTCAGTTGATGTTACAAAATTATATTTTATGTCGGAGCACGAGATGATATTAGTACTTCAGTAGATACAAAGACTTTATAAGTAATAGAATAATTAAGAACGTATTTACTCCTATGCCTGATGAAGGTCTGATTTTGACCATTTACTTTATTTCTGGATGGATGAATAATTTTGGAGTTATCCTTGACAACTTTTTCTAACATTTTTTTATGGAATTGTCGGCATACGAGTAGACATATCGTCTGATGGTAAGCGATTACCGCCGCCCATGGGCAACCGTAACACCGCGCAAGCGATGCTTCTCACCAGTTTTTGTAAGGCCATGGTATCACTCCAGTGGAGCCAGTACATTCGTGCCGAAGCGTAGCTTTCCAACGGCAAGAAAAACAATTGTCTTATAACAAGGTTTTAAAGAGTATTTGATGAACGTAGACAAAGTAGATATCAAACTCTAATTATACTACTACGTAAAACAGGAAAAAGAAAAAACGATGAAATAGTGTTAGTTTTTAAATTCGTTTTTTTAATTATCACCTCATTATCATTATTCCAAAAAAAAATCGTAATTAGTGAGTTGGAAATTGTGTACAATGTATACAACGCGATACCTTTTTTTACCGAACAAATCTCGATAAAGTCATCAAAAATATAGAATTATTTCACTAAAAGCTACGGTTAGATAACAGCTGTACTTTTAACTTTTGTGCTGGTATATCTTAAATGAAAACTAATGAAAGACCTCACGAACAGAATCATGATATGGCTTCGCTAATCGGCTTATGAACACAGCCCACCAGAAATGTTGAACAATGAAAGTTAATATAGCATAACTCAGCTTATTTCGGTATTCTAAATTTAACAGATAATAGAGCTTAACACAGAAATTTTCCACTAACCTAAGCCTTGATTATTACTCGCTTAAAAACGAGTGACGCTAACCTATCACGGCTATCAACTTGTACAGATCACTTTGGGCCTATAATTAATCTTCGTTCGTCTGCGTTGACATGTTCAACTACACAGATGAATAAACAGTACTGATAAGGCTCTTCTCTGTGTGGTGGACCGTCACTGCCTCCATTTATCTCACGAGTCGCATAGGAGACGACTACAGCCGGGAACCCCAATAAAATGAGATGACTAAGGCAGATAAGTACTCAGAACTACATCATTGAACAGACTAGTCAAACTTAAAACCTATACGACACCTTTAAAAGTATTACATACCTCTGATTTGCCTGACGTTTCACCAGACTGCACTGGTAAATCAGAGGTATGTAATACCTTTAAAAAAGTGATCGCGTTAATTCCCGTGAAAATAATTATTATATCACGAAATACGAAAGTTTAAAAGTTACTATACCACTCTGTCTGGCCAGAGTGGGATTATTTCATGTAATCTTTTTTTTGAGGAAAGTCCTATATACAGCATCAGATTATTAAAGGCTGTTGATATGATGCAACTCGATTGACTAATCATATATTTCTCATGTATGGCCCTGTCAATATGACTCTACTGCCTAGTGGAAACCACGAGCAGAATCCAAGTGTGGTGGTCACATTGATGCAACAATGCAGCATGGTGGAGCTATACCATGGCGGCCTAGTGATGCTTCTTCATCGTTGGGCCTCTGGTCTCGCACTCACCAACGAAACACGACAGCTCGATCTCTGTAATTTCAGGTTAGTCTAGTCTGTGCGAGGGTAGTACCGCCCCGGTTGAGCTGCTCAGCTCACCGTGCTGAAATCAGCGTGGCTGAAATCTACTACTTTTTATTTAATACGTTAGAAAGAAAAAGGTTACTTAAAACAAGTGACGGGTAAATTTTACGTAACATGGTCGTTTACTAGAATTCCTATAGAAAATATAAGTTTAAAAATAAATAGAAACTTATTCTTTTGCACTGATTTTCTTACAAGCAGTATGATTATGATTCTCACTAAGTGAGTCTAATTATAAATGTATATAAAATAACACTTGAATATTTCACATCAGATCTCTCGATGCTCCCTCAATGTTGCCAGTAAACTAGTGTCAATTTGAAATCAAAACATTATTTCAGACTCATTGGCCGACTGCCAGTGCTGTCAATTTTAAAATGAGATATCGACACGTGCCAAGTATAGGTAAATTAAACAGTATGTTAGTTTTCATTTCATTCATTTATTACTATTGCATGTGATATTTTAAGCTGTATAAACTATTTAAGTTTTTCTACAAGATTGAACAACTTCCTTCAAAGCTGGAATGATTAAAGCAATATTTCAGAACTAATCCTAACAGATTTATAAGCAACATTAATCGAATATAGATACATAGCTAGTTTTATGAGTAAAAATAAATCCTAATAATTCATTTAACTTAATAGCTTTATTGGCAGTTCTCTAATAATTGATAAATAAAAAATTCATATTTCTTTTTTATTTGATCACCACTCAGAAAAAGCTTAGGTATATCAACTGGCGACACATAAAAATTACAGGTTTAAATCACTATTGAACGCTTTAATCTCTCTGAGACGTGAGCGCTATGAATATTTATGGAATATTACCGCTTTTCCCGATAATCTGAAATTTTAAAGCTGCACCTGGCACAAATATTATCAACGTTGTTTTATTTCTTATTTATTTAACATCTAAAAAATGAGAAAGCTCTATGTTCAGCTTTACAATTTTTTGTAATATTGATCTTCAGATTATAATAAAATATTAAATAAAATTTTATCGACGATCTGATCTCTTTTGAATCTAGGAACAGAAAAGTAGTAGATTGAGTTCTCATGCAATATTGTCCGCATACACAATGAGTATGGTGGGATTTCGGCCGCCACTTCCGACGGTTAGCGCCTATGTTGTAGGGTGCGGCTGGGGCGCTGTCAACGCTGAACCCGAACTCCTCCTGCAGGCAGTTGTATGAGGAGATCGTGCGGTTGATGGCCCTATATGGGGACCAATTGGGGCGACTGACCTGACGGCCGGCTCAATCACCGTTCTGTGGAAGCCGCAGAGGGTGATGGCCGTCAGAGTCGTTAGGGGTTATCGCACGATCTACTACGAGGTGGCTTGCGTGCTGGTTGGATCTCCGCCCTGAGACCTGGAAAAGTCCTCGCGTTATTAAATTGGTGGCGCGAGGACACGCGGACCCACGACGAGGGACTGACGCATCGAGTTATCGTGCTGCGTCGGTCACAGCTTCGCGAGGTCCTGGTGGCAGAATGGCGGGACAGGCTTTCAAACCCTTCTGCCGGCCGCGTCGCCATGAGACCATCCGACCAGTGCTCGACCTGTGGCTCGGGAGAAGGCACGGCTCCCTCTCGTTCCGTGTGATGCAGATCCTCTCAGGCCATGGCAGCTTCGGGCGGTTCCTGTGCCGGGAGGGAGCCGGGCGCTCGGTGTCAAACGTCGAATATCGGGAGGACACGGCGCGGCGTGCCGCTCGGGAAGGGCTGCGCCATTCCCTCATCTCTGTAGTAGGCAGTGACCTTTCACTGCCGGCCGTTGTTCGTTCTATGGTCGACAGCGAGGAGTCCTGGGGCGCGGTGGTGTCCTTCTACGAAACCGCCATCTTGCAGAAGGAAACTGCAGAAAGGGAGAGGGAGATCCTGACCTCTCTCTCGGTCCGTAGAAGACACACCGGGCGTTGGAGGAGAGGCATACGCTTACCTCCACCAGCCTTCCTAACTGGGTCCAGAGGCGGCGGATTTGGGGATATTCGTCGCTCCCTAAGCAACCAGACCCGAGGTGGTGGCGCGCAGTGTTCCCGTGCGCCGTGCGCCCCTCTTTGAAGTCTAGAGGGGAGTCAAGCACCTCACTCCTCTCGCTGACGAGATGTGGCCCGCAGCAGTGGTCGGCACCAGTCGGGGATTGCGGATGCCTTTTAAGTTCCCGTGATCCCCAGCGTAGGTGAGAGACAGAACACCGGAGGGGTTTTAGTCAGTAAAAGTCTGACAGACCCCTTCGCCCTCTCCCTAGAGCGGAGGACATTCATGAAAAAAAAGAAAAAGTGTTCAATGTTGTTTAATATAATTTAATAGGCTGGCTAGGAACGATACTCATCCCCTCAGGCTTAGCAGTCAGGATCATTTATCTCTATATCGACATTGAAGTTAAAATTCTTAACTATTTCGATAGCCCGTTTTATGTAATTTTTTAGGTAGTTCTATTTGCAATTCGATATGAATAAATAATAGTTGAACAAACTGCACACGAGGCTTTTAGAAACTATAAACATCAAAGTCATAAGGCACTTGGCTATCACCGAGGATAGTGTCGATATGTAAATACCGATAATAAATGGGGTATCTCTCCACACGTTCAGTTACTCCACCACATGACCCCATTCAGCTGGGTCGATGCCAAATGGCAACAACTGCGAGACAGTTTATGACAAAATATTAGTTTGAATGGTATGTAATTCATATAGTTGATGGAAACTGACATTTACTGGTGATTGCCCTCATAGCTTTATGTTTCAATTTGATAGGATTTATTTTAATACGTACTAGCTGCCCGGACAGACTTAGTTCTGTCAAAAGTTAAAATTAGGAACATTCATTTTTATTTTGTCCATTATTTTATTTTATTTATATGAAAACCTTCCCTGTGCCTTAAGGAACATAAAGGAAATATACAAATTGGTCGATCCATTCTCTAGTTTTCTCTTCTTCTCTTAATAACTTTCATCTTTAGTATAAAAAAATAAGATACATTCATTTTTACCTTGTCCACGCATTTTTTATTATTAAAACCTTCCATGTGCCTTAAGCAACATACAAAAAATATCTGAATTGGTCGAGCCATTCTTGAGGTTTGCGCTTACCAACATCCATTTGTATTTCCATACATAAAAGACAATAAAGGCAATCCTGGAATTAAAAAAATCAAATCAAGAGAATAAGTCGTCCGCTAAAAAAATTAAATAACGAAGTCGGAATGGCAAAACTTAATTGAAGTTGTAAGCCCGGCCTTTTCTTTTAAATTTATTTACACGCTTCGGCATGAATGGGCCGGCTCGAACGGAGTGATACCACGGCCTCACCGAAAACTGGTGTGAAATAGTGCTTGCGCTATGTTATATCGAGTGAGTGAGAATACCGGAGGCAAATACTCCAACCCCTCCCCAACTACCCCATCCCTCTCCCTATCCTCTAAAGGCCGGCAATGCAGTTGAGAGGCCTCTGGAGTTGCGGGTAGGGTGCGGGTGTTCATGGATGACGGTAATCGCTTACCACCAGGCGATAAGTCTGATCGTTTGCCCCTTCGTTAAACTTTCTTTCATGTGCTTCTTCCAAAAATGAAAACGAAGAAGAAAAATCAATTTCTTTTCATCATAAAAACACGTTAAGTTTTTTTGTATTGGTAGCACATCACTATTGAACCATGAATTCATTTATATCCAAAAATATTCAAACTTCAAGATTCAAGCTTCAAGATGTATCGCTTCAATCTTCTTGAAATCACAACTGGTATTAACTGAAACACTAATTGTTGTGCAATATGTTTAATAAATGTGATAAGACACCGTAAGTGCTACAGCAAAGAACCTGCTAAGTACATTCATTAAAACTTTCTTACTATTTAACTTAAAACAATGATGTCCATAATTTTTGTTAGAACGTGGATATTATTTAAAATAATTTCAGTAAAGTAAGTATTTCAAATTTAGTATTACTTATAGTATTTATGTAATTTTTTTGTTTTAATTTATTTTTTGTATTTAAAAGTAAATAGTTTGAAACTAACAAATTTAGCTCGTAATTTCAACTTTGCAAAAAATTGTAACAAGGAACAAAGGAATTTCACCTATTATCTGTTTCATGCATATAAAATATAACGTTATGTAATCTCAGATTTAGCTCCCTCAGCACGCATCGACAGCTGATGGTTTGACGTACTCTCAGCGGCATAGACGTGCTTGATTTGTGAACACACATCACTCACTCGATTTTGATTGCATGCATTGCTGCTTTTGCATTAATCAAACGAGCTTAACTGTTTAGATTGAAAACTTGTTAAGGTATTTGAATATTCGTGGCTAAAAATCTTTACTATCGTAAAACAATATTAGAGTTACTAACTAAATGATACAAAAGCTCAGTTGAATATTAATACTTCAAATTTTTACAAACTTCTATTAGCACTGGATACCATTCTTTTCAAGAATTTAACGACTTTCAGATAAAACAACTTGGCTATTTAAGTAGCCAGGCAGATGAATGCAGGAAGTTTTGTGTAAGAGGTTTAAGTAAACACCTATCTTTCAATAGTAAAGATCATTAGGGATGCCAACTATCTTAAATTAGTTTTTGCTGTATAGAGTCTATCCGTGACCACGAGAAGTATAACCCGTTCAAAACATCGGGACGTAGAAGGTTTTTAAATAATTTTATCATGAATAAGTCACGGCAAAAGTGACGAAAGTCTGAAATCAGTTAACCAAAATTATATAACAGTAAATAAGCTTAGTTGATATATTTGTTATATTTTATATTAATTAGGTGAGCTCCTCAATGAGGCGCTCATAGCCCAGTTATACTCGGGGATCAGAAACAATTGCCGAGAGTAAGCAACGACGGCGCGGTTACTATCTGGATTGGTTACCGCTGATGGCATGATACCATGAGCGTCTCCGTGATTCGGAGGTCAAGTTAAGCAGTCAGTCCCGGTTTTTATCATAGGATAACTATCGTGAAGGACAGTTGGAGGCGTTGATAACATCCAACGGCACGTACGTAGCCACAACGTTGTCTTGTCAGTCCCTAATTTGCACCTGGCCAGCATGGAGACGTATGGTCTTAACCCTCATTTGAGAGGAGAGCCAAGCCGAGCGATTATGGGTTGTTAATGAAGCTTAGTACTGAGAGAGCAAATTTTTGAAATTTGTTTTTCCTCATTGATCGTTTTTGTTCCTCGAATCTATAAATAAACTAACATCGTCACGAGAAAGAAAGCAGCCGGCAACAAGATTAGATCAACACTGTTGTTGTCACTTACTGATGTTATTCTCGTTATACCTACGATTTATTTATAAGTAGACGTTCGTATGGCATATTTAGCTTTTCCATTATAATCTTTCCCTAAGTTGCTATTTATGAGTTCTCTAATGGTCTGAAAAGTATCTGTATAAATAGATGCATGAAAAAGTTACAGATTTATAGTCACCCTACTAATTACACATTGTTTGTAAGCACTTTTGTTGGCAGTCATGATTCTATGACACGATAAAATGAACTAGGTCAAACTATTCAGTCTTAATTTCAAAGAACGTGAAGTTCCTTAATTAGGCTTTTCTTTAGATATTGACCTTAAATTGGGTTAAAACAAATTTGAAATTGCTAAAATTAACCTTTGAAAATTACTTATTTTCGCCCGGGAAAATGGAGTTGTTTGTTTTGCGAAATTCCTTGCTTGACTTTTTAAGTCAGAAAATATTGCTGATTTAACCCAAGATATTAAGCTATATAGTTGAACTTTCATTTTACTTTAGAAAAACACCATCATCAGCTCGCTGCGGTCCATTATCTCGTTCTATATCGATCTGTTGCTTTTCGCATGCAGCCTCCGCCGGCCCTTTTACGCAAGTCGTCTGAACATCTGGTTAGAGAGCACCCTACATTCCGTTTGCCAAGGCGCGGTCTCCACTCCAGAGGACGCCTTCTCCAGCGTTTCTCAGTTCTGCAACATATATATCCGGCCCATTGTCAGTTCAACCTGCTAATTTTCAGAGATCTGTCGGTTAACTCGATTGTCTGATCGAATCTGATATTACTTAAGTCAACTGAATTTAAATACTACCCAAAAAAAATATTTCTTTTACGTTTTTGACTGCCAAGTAAGAGGCGTTGTGTAGTCAAGGTCTTTGTGTGATGACTACGATCATTTGTTGCTGTTGATGTAATGAATCCATATATATTAAGACATGTATAAGTATGTTCATTAGCAAAGTGGTTACCGTAGTAGGCTTTGCCCAGTGTAGATTCAGACAGCCGTGTGTGAGATGTGTGATGATTTTATTAATATTTATTTATTGTTTCCTTATTCTGTTTGGTTTGGTCTGTGCTTTCGACTCCAATGAGTCTATTATGATGTAACCGCGGTCACTTTTGAACAGCAATAACTTTAGGATCATTTTTCTAAGAACCTAGTTTGGTGCAACCTTTAACTTTGGCTCACATAGAAAATATATATAATTTTAAATTCCAAACCTAAAAAATAAATTAATTTCTTCTATGTTAACAAAAATTTGTGTACAAATGGATGGATATTAAAATAAAATAAAAATTAAATGAAAAGACAAATTCAAATAAATACTTAAATGTATTCTGGTCAGCAATATTATTTCAATACCACTATACTTTTAGAATTATAGTCTGAAAAAATAATAGTTAAAAAAACTAAAAAACACGCTTTTTTTAGAAAACCGAACTAAAAAAATAGAAAATAAGTTTTAATAAATTTAAATTAAGAATAGTGTTAAAAATTACAATAAATATAAATTAATTATGGGGTAATAAAAAAAAACAAAAAGCGTGGGGTGCATGGTTTCAATAGTTATAAATATTTTATTGACCAAAGAAGTCGGTTACAAATAAACATACATACATACAAACATACATACATACAAACATACAAGTGAATCTAATAAAAAGCGTGTAATAATTTTTACCAACAATAAGTCAATTGCTGCTTTTATTATAAGCACCCCAACCGCGATCACAATTGCCCGTTCATGGGTAATCAAACTTGTATGAAGCTATCAAATGCTAGATACAAATCTTATTACAACCCAATTACTCGTAAAATAAGCTACAATAGGCATTGTGAGACACTATTGTCCTCAACGAAGGGTACAGTCACTGAAGCTTAGTAACTAAGCCAGTAAAGGATAATATTTCCTGTATCTATAGAGCTTCGATTAGATTGTATTATAAAGACGCATACAATTCTCGTAACTATCTTGTTAATCGCAGAAATAAACCCGTGGTTCAAATTTATAGATGCGTGATCAATGCTCTATAATTATCTGTAGTCAAAGTAAAAAGGAATTGATGTGAAAACTTTGCGGTAATCGTTTACATTACTATGACGTCTGTGTTACGATGACAGTTGACTAAACTGTATCGAGTGCTTTCAATTCAATTTAGTTCATCGTTTTCAAACGATATACCTGCTGATCTTTTGAGTATCCTAAAAATATCAAACGGACCAGATAATTTAAGTAGAATTTATAAAACATTGGAGACTTCAGTTAAATATGTTACTTGTTTTTTGATCAGGAACACGGACCACTAGCAACTCATCAGATAGGCGTTATATATAGTTATACTATCACACTTACCTGCAAAATTCTCCTAAGTCCCTAACAGCCTTCAGAGCTGAGAATAAAACAGACGTTGATAATAAACTTATCAAGGTGGCAACGGCTGTTTACCTTGAAGGTGACACAATAAGGCAAGGTGACTAAATGAAATCAGAAAAGACAATATTTATTTTCCTCCCTCCGGTACTAAAATTGTTCTCAATACTGGATATTTTTTTAGGCAAAAATCAATAAGGTCTGTACGGTTCGATTAAATTTGGAAATGATATAATGTTAGCTTTTGTAAGCTATTTTCAAAATATCGCGACTGATTTTCAACTTATTCAACTTACATTAACTTGACTAAGTTTTATATCTTTCAGTTTTTCATTTGAAATCACAATTCAGCCACAGTTTCAAACTGAGCCATAAATTACACAACTGTCTTGACACTTATACACGTACTGATATTTTCATAATTCGATTCTACACATTTCACAGTTAGAGGAAATATTCAATATTGAGAAACAACTAAATGACACTTCGGTAACCTGCAACGTGGCTACAACCTTCTAATCTCTAAACAGTTAAAATTATTTATCAGTATACCGTACACCGTTAAATCATCCGACGACAATCACCAGTAATGCGCTGACGTTTGCGTCAACCAGTGAGTCGGTAACTCAGCCACTGTGTTGATCAATAGTTCAAAACAATTGCACATCATTTTCTGTAGTATTTAGTATTAAGTTACAAGTTAACGTGCAATTTATACAAGTGTTTTTTTTTATGTAGATATGTCTGGTATTTTAATTATCTGAAAGCTTTTTTATTTCATTTGGGGGTCAATTGACTTTCTATCGCCAACCCTATGTAACGCATTTATAATTTTATTAAGTATAACATAGCATAACGTAACGACATGATATAAAAAGGCATGTCATGGCATGACATAGTGTAACATAGTATAACAAAACAGGAGATAAGATCACATAGTTGTATCAATACCTTGAGAAGAACATGTTTAAGCATATATTGAAACAACAAGAACAAAGTCCCGAATAATTTACTCTTCGTCCATAAGTATTTATTTAGTTTACAAACAATAAAAGTTGAACGAAAACCAAAAATGTTGCCGTTAAGAGAAATATATTAAGTTCTAAGCCGGTCTGGATCTCCACTATTCATACTTTTCCTTTTATACAATTTTAGGATAAAAAACTACAGAACGACTTTTGCTCAAAACTTTCTCTGTTTTAAAAACTTCTCGGGATTATTTTTATTTTTTAATCGAGACTTTGAAAGCTATAGTCTCTTTATTAACGTTGTTGTATAAAGTTTGATGACATGATATAAGTAATTCATGAACTTTTGGTGGCGTAATTCAATTATTTAAAGAATAATAGGATAACGTGATGATTTACCTTTGTGATAAGTTTGGTTTGTGTGTAAGTTTTCACGCTGAGCTTCTCTGTCCATTTTCATTTGATTAAGTTAATACATAATGGAGTTAGTTAGACTTTGAAATATCTAACAGATGTCTTTGTCCAAATGTTATATGACAGCCTTAAAAGTGCAAGTGGTAGCGTACGGGACTGCTGCGCTTTAGGTCTCAAATTCGATTCCTTGGTCGCCTAAATGTTTGAATGAACTTCAAATATTTGTTTCGGAGTTTGGGTGTCTTTTTCATATATAATATGTACGTGTTTACAAAAAAAAAGGTTTTATGTATTTAAATCAGTTTTCTAGTACCCATAACACAAGCTTTGCTTAGTTTAGGACTAGATGGCCTTTATGTGTTCGATAACCGAAAAAATATGCCATGCATAGAGTAGACAGACAAATATACAGCAACGACCTTTACGAGCTACTACATTGTTTGTTCTCTTACTCCATTCAAGAGTGGCGGTATTCGTTACCTTAGCATCCTCGCCTTAGTAATTCTGGAATGTTTCAATTTTATCTAATTCTTATATTGCATCTAAAACTGTAACATGCTTAAGGAGAGTTAATCCCAATCAGACAACATCTATTAAAGATGTCAACAAAATACACTACATCGCGCTGATCCTAAATACAAAAAATATAACGACGACACGAGGGTAAAGATAACACTAAATAATTAAAAACCATGAACATCAAATCTAACTATCAATAATATCAATAATCCATTTATAAATATTATAAGTGTTTGAGATATTTTTAGACCTGCAAAACGGTCAGGAGTAGAGACATAGGTTCAGAAGAAATTCGCAGTCTATATAGCAACCACGTCCGCATCATAAATACGAAAGCTCAGATTTAGTAGGCTTTCATCGGAGAATGTACGAGATAACCAATAATAAATATTAGAGAGATAAAACGATTGGCACAGTATTGAACGTTTTTATTAGACGAGATATCAAAGTGGGGCAAATTTGTCTTCGTTTGTGTGTATTATTGTATTATATGTATACAGAAAGCAGAATTAATGTAATCATCTGTTCGTTATTTGTACAACTAATGCATAATGTTATATATTTCATGAGATATTATTTATCACAGAAATATGTTAGTTAATCTTGAGTCTTTTCTATTTCGTAGGTGATTTTGGAATTAGTTACGCGAATTACTTATTATTAGAGCTATTATACTGTAAAAATATACATTGTTGACAAGCACTAAAATAATGCTATTAATATATTTTTGCAGTAATAAGATCGTGGGATTTAACTTTTGTCTGTGTCTCCGCTTGCATTTATGTGGGTTATCTCGGCAAAGGCCCGTATATTTGTTTTAAAATGTGCCTGTGTTCTCTCTCAAGAATCAAAGTATGTCCATGCCAACTTAAGTTGAAATCGATATAGTAATTTAGCCGTAAAAAGGTAAACAAGCAGGCAGGAGCTATTTTCGAATAATATGATTTTTGTTGCATTAAAAGGAAATTAATTGCCTTAGATTTAATTTTCTTTCTTGTTTAACGGTATTCTTTTGAATTGAAGCTTAATCCTAATTATACTTCATCCACAATATTCTAAGGTGAACAATACATTAAAATAAATACAATTAGCACATCTACCTTAGTTATTTTCGCCAAGGATTTAATAATATTAAAGTACTAGCAGCACATTCAATTAATTTTATAAATCCCAATCTAAATTCTATCAAACACTTAAAACGCGAAACCCGTAATCTCATATTCCATCTTAAACATTCTACCGGCATTAACGGTACTAACGTCGATTCCAGCCGTCTTTACCACTTCAATCATAAATATATATGTAGGTTTATCCATATTCCTATCACGCACACCACCGTCGTAATTGGAATTCTCTGGGAGATTGTGATCTTATGAACGTAGATCTACGTCAAATAAATCACAATGCGATGCCTTTAAAATTATAATGATGTTAATGCCAGATTATTGGGTTTAGGGTGAGCGTTGGTTTAACCTTCCAAAGTTTTCATCGAAGATATTGCTGATAATAATATTAAAGTGATTTATTAACCATTAAAACAGGATTGGAAATAAAGTATTTAGTGTGTGTTTGTGGATTCAAATCCTACAGAAGACAACACTTTGTGTGATCCATAAATTATTGTTCTAAGTCTGCACGTACTTTGTGTCTGTTTCGTGAATGTTTGTACAGTTTCCCGCGATACAGGATGTATATTCCTAAAACGTGAGAAGTCCTTTTTTAAAATATTTGCTGACCTTTTACTTTGATGTTCTATGTAAGGGATTTTCTGTTAAATCAGCGTGGCTCCACTACCTTTGTATGTGCATGTATTAATGTTCATCATCATCAACAACCATAATGTCTCACTGCTGGGCTCGGGTCTCCTCTGAGGAGAGAAGGAGTATTAATGTTGCAGCCAAACAATTCCAAATTTGCTATAATGTCCGGAACATATTGAAATAGGTACTCGGGAAATGGTCTGCCCTATTTATTTCGAAAAACATTTTTAAAAACAACTAATATATTTTATTACCCGACCGTTATTCAGAACCTGTTAAGTAATAATAGCAACCTTTTTTTCGTAACTTGTTTTTCCAAATTAATATTCTTTTACTTTTCGAATCTTAATTACTCGTGTCGATTTTTTTAAAAATTGCTATTCAAATGTCCGTGTTTTTTTAGTTATACCACGTTGAGATAAAGTTATCTAAACCTGAAAAAAACACCTGGAAAAAAAATTGTGATTAAATTAAAATCACAAATTTTGCAAAAAACTTAGACATTCGGGATTTTTAACGAATTGTGGTAGATAACAGTGCTATTCAGATCATCATCATCAGCCTATTGCAATCCACTACTGGACAGCGGCTTTTCCAATTTCACGCCACTTGGATCGATCTGCAGCCATACATGGTTATGGTAGTGAATATTTTCCTCCACTATCATCATTGAAGGTCTTAATTAAAAGAATATTATATATTTATAGCTTAAAAAATGATGTTTTTAAATATAATATATAAAATATATAATATCATTATCATCAATTCGTTCTCAAGGATCGATCTCACGGTTCGATGCCAGTTGCTCCGTAGAAAAACTAATATTCAGGTAAAATCGATTGAACTAGGAAACTACCCCAAATAATCTGACGAATAATGATGGCTACAAACAATACTATAAAGATGATCTTCGTAACAAACTAATCTTGTCTGGAACAAAAGTTATCCCATTTTTTTCCTTTTCGTCAAAGAAAGCTCTGGAATTTTGTACGTTTTATTTTATGTTCTCTGATTATTAACTTCAAAAGCTTTGTATTCAGGCATAATCTTCAATGAATAGTACAAACGTACAGTATAATCTTCTTTATTCAGTTACCAAAGTAAATTATAAACGAATTGTATTCTATTAATTTTTTTTAAAGAATTAAATAAATTAATAGAATACAATTCTATTCTAAATGTTTAAAATCAAAATCGTTACGAATAAATCAACAATTTACTGATATAAGATTGAAACAAATTTTTCGCTCTTTTTTTTTAATTAAAGTGATTGAAATTTACTGCTAAAGAAATTATGTACACTTTAGGCCCTATAATGTAAGAAACGCTAACAATTCAATTACTAATGTATGTTCACATTATATCAGTTTATTTAAATGAATTTACAAATATTATGTTACACTATAACTATGTAAAACATTTATCTTAATTAACATTTTCACAGCGAAAATAATGTATTATATTTTTAAAATACACTATGCCATTAATTTTTTGGTATCTTTCTAACTTAAAATAAAGAAAATGACAAGGTGTTAAAGGTGTTTGATAACATTTTTTCAAGGGACATTTGACAGATATAGGTCATTGAAGTTCTTGTTCTTAGTTGAGTCGCATTGTATATATCTATTAGCTGACCGTTATCTATTTTGGTATTGAAGCAATATGTTCTACATTAATTTATCATAGAGCAACACAGGCCCACAGACCGTGGGTGAATAACCACAGCGTTTTTTTTCGATACAAAACTGCCTGCCCTTTTTTGTGTGAAAAATCTTTGTACATACACATTTTGAACTCACTTACAAAACAGTTGCCTCTCACTACGATCTCACACATGAATACATTTCGTATCATAACAGTGTAATGCGTAAGTCCAATTGGGCTTTTACTTTGACAGATGGGAATGCCTACGTATGGCTACCTACCATGTTGCTGTATGGTTTTGAATATCAAATAGAAATTAGTTTCTTTTTGATAAAAACACACTTATAGTAAGTTTTTTTAACAGTACACGTTGATAGATAATCTACATAATATATATTTATTCTATACAGAGTTATGGTCCTAATTTTTACAATAAATATCTTAACATATCATTGATTTGTGTTACATTGAAACTGTGTATATTTTATTCAGGAGAGAATATTTGTCAATTTACTAATAATCATTCAGAGAACTTACACATATGGTACATAAACTGTGTGTCACAAATTAAAAAAGTAAATTTTATAAGAGTCTACTTTATAACAGCGCCGTTGAACAAATGAGCTGCAGTACTGCCGGTTGTTTCAAACGGTTTATATTTCAAACGCATTACTGAAAACAGTCCTTAATACTTCCGAAATAGTTTGACAATACAAATTACTTACAGAAATATATTCTCACATATTACATGTATAGCGCACTGTTACAGATGTAAGTTTGTACAAATTTACCATTTAGATAAAATATTTTTCTCAATAACCAATACATTTTTCGCGCTCTATACAAAATCAAAATTTACAATGTTTTGTTTCACATTGTCAAGACTTGTTAAGTCTAATCAAATGTTTGCTCTTCTTTCAAATTCGTTCCATTTTATGGTCTTATTCCAGTTACGTTTCATGCATGTTGACGGACGGCGTAGATACGCCAACCACTTGGCTTGAACATTGTTTCTGTGCTTGTCCCGCTTTTGGCACAAGCACCAGCTGCTCGAGATCGCCCTGTCGGCAAAATAACTTTATTAACGTATTGAGAGAAAGCGAGATTGTACCCAGCATATTACTGTATAGAATACTAAATACTATTTAAGCAATAATTTTTGTCACTTTATGATTTATGTTCAGTATTGCTCTGATATACAAATTTTCATACAATTCATATAAGTTAATTTAAACTAAAAAGATTCTTGCTGAACCTGTTATTTAGTTATTTTTATAAAATCATCTAATTAATTTGTTTATAACAACAAAATGATAATGAATATAATAAATAGAGACATTATATTATGAATTCCTCTAGGCATGCTTGTTTTAACGTTTAAATGCTCGGGTTGTTTTTAATATAAATTATGAGATCTTATGTATTGTATATATATTATATATCTCTCATTAAATAAAAAGGGTTAGTTAAAACAGTTCAAGTCCTTCAAATAATCGATAAATTTTCATCATGAATTGAAATATATAACAATAATATTATTTAACTTCTCAGGACTATATAATAACTATAATAAGAAAAAAGAATGAAACTAATAGATAAGTATATATTTAAGATCTCAAAAGAAATAAACAAACACAAGTTAAAACTGTTTAGCGCTAGTTCGCTTTAAATCTTAGAGATATTTAATTTTAAGCCTACAAATATTTACGTTTTAATTACATTAGCATTAAATTCTAAAACTCAAAACAAACATAATTAATTAAGTTTAAAAAAATCCATATATTTCATCCAAAATATAGCAATCACGAAACACGATGTTTACATTTAGACCCGTCCCTGTGCCCTGGGATATGCCAATCATACGTAGCTGAATTGAAATTACATGACATGTCCTAAATAAATATCAGGCGCCCCTTTTTACGGTCCGCTTACGATTTGCTTTAATAAAACTGGTACTCACGGAAAAGAGATAGCCTATTATAAGATCAGCATCCCTGGGAGTGTCGAGAGCGTCCTTTTCAAGGACGTCAGTGCGAAGCCAGCGACAATCGACATACGCTCGAACTGTGTTGTCATCGTGGATACTGAGAAACGAAGAAACTGCTTTAGTGTCAAGTAACCATATATTGTATGTAAGTAACCATATTTGTAAATACCTTGAGTAAATAGAAACACTGTTAATTTATTTCTTCAAGTGTATCTTTGAAATCATATTAAACTTAATTAGCATATTATAATTAGAAGCTTTTATTTATCTTGCTATATACGTGTGTAACTAAGTTTGTTCGGATGAAATTTTGGAACTCAATTTTGAGGTAGATATCTTCAATTGGTTTCAGGCATGTATAATACGTGACAATGCGTGTCATTGTGAGAGAGCCACGCTTCGGCATGAATGGGCCGGCTCGACCGGAGTGATACCACGGCCTCACAGAAAACCGGTGTGAAACAGCGCTTACGCTGTGTTTCATCGAGTGAGTGAGGATACCGGAGGCCCATACCCCAATCCAACGCCCCCTATCCCCCTCACCACCCCCCTTCCCTCCAGGCCGCCATAGTGTGGGTCACCATGCTGCATTGTTCTTTTTCGCATTGAGGATGGTGACCACCACTCTTGGATTCTGCTCATGCTTTCCATCAGGCAGTGCAGAGTCATTTTGGCGGCTTAAATATAAAAAAAAAATGCAATATTATGATGACTTCATGTCTTCATAATGCAACATCACATTGCTGGAAGATGGTTCTAGGAAATCTGACTTTTATATCATAAAAATTGTGTTGACAGTATAATTGGAAAGTCATTTTATTATGTATTTTATAGTTTCATTAGTTTTTAGCCTTTCTTTTAGGATGAAGAAGTTGTTTTCAAACATTTTCTTTTCACCCTAAATTTATTTCATTGAAGTTTACAAAAATGATAATACGAGAATGTTGTTTAAAAAATTGTAGCGTCAGTGTATGTACATGGCGAAATAATATTTTCAAATTGACTGACTGTTGTGCATGAGATCTCGGGTTCGGCTCCCGTGCCGGAACTAATGTTTGTGTTATCTGCAAATATTTTTGTTTTGGAGTTTGGGCGTTTCCTGTATGTATTTACATACATTTCATTTTTTTAAAATACATACATATTAATATATATATTTCTGAAAAAAAGTACCTAAGTATTGTATCAGTTATTCTATCTTTCTTAATACAAGCTCTGCTTAGTTTGAAGCTAGATGGCGTTGTGTGATAGATGCCCGAAACATTTAGTTATATTATTTATAAATATCTTAAAAGATTTAATTCAAATATGAGAATATGTAATCACAATTTTTGTACCAAATTTCTTTTATAAGGCGCACGGAGATGTGTATCGTGTAATGACGCTTTTATGGCTTCACATGTATGTTTATTTGCTTGTAGCCGTCTTTTTAAGCGTGTTTTTTTTAGTTTATAAACTATTTTATTTCAGTTACAGAACTATAAAAATTAGAATATTTATTATGAAATAGTATTCTTTGATTTCTTACGACTTTTAAATGAAGAAAAATAACAATACATTCTCACTCAACAAAAATATTTTAGTATTATTAATACCAAATAACATTGTTAAACTAAGAAGTTATTTATTTCATTCTACATCAATCGGCACCCATATCGGCATTTCACAAGTCGGTTCAAAGATCTCTATTTCTCATTAACACAGTCGTCACTTACATGAGAATAATATTGAACAAAATAACATATTTTACGTGAACTCGATTCAGGTGCAGTAAAAATAATATAAATAATTTTAAATAACCCATCATAATAATACTAATAAATATGCCCGACATCTAACACACAACGCCATCTAGTCCCAAACTAAGCAGAGCTTGTATTATGGGTGGCGAGACCCCAGGAATAGTAGTCGCATACGCTAACGCTGGGCCACCGAGGCAGTCTACGTCTACATAGTCAATACTAATACGGTAAGATTATAACTACCAAATAACAATCCAAACCGCAAAACCAATTTTTAAGGTAATATATTTACAATTCTCTATTAGGTATATGACCTCTACAACTAACAAAACCAAGTAACTCAATTCTAAAACTCCTTATCGAACTATTCGTGTTACCGACCGATAGGATAGGGTTATATCTCCCTTGGGATTGATAGCTTCGCTGCTTAGATCCCAACTGTGTAATTCTACATGTGTACTATCTTCGGCGTATGTCTGATTTTGGGTTTTTATAGCGAGATTGTTGGTTTTACATTAAAACTTTACGTAGTCAGCTGGGAATGGTACGTTTTGTGGTTAAATTGTGGAACATAATACTGAGAAGGATGTCGGAAAATGTAGTACTTGCACATGAAAATGGATAACAAAAAGACCTTTTCTGTTTTTGTGTTTAAATATAATTTACGTAAAGAGAACGGGATACACACGTAAATAATCATATCATCTATGTAATTATATATGAACCAATAATTCAGAGTGGATTTTCTGATCACGATTGAGCCAAAAATTGACAAGAAAAATTACTGAGTTATCTAAACACTCAGGTATTGAAGTATATGTCTTCGTGTTACATAGCTGCATATTTTCAATTTTGCCTAGTTTATCTTAATTTGGTTAAGTTCAATTTGAGCAGCTCATTAATAAATGAATGTCATTTCAATCCACTGTTTTAAGATATTTTTCAACCAATTACTTTCGTGCTTGTTACGGGCCAAATAATCAAGTTTTAAATTTCGCAATAAAATTACTCTCAGAATAAAAAAAAAACTTGCGTTTGACATTTAAGTCCAATTTATGTCAAGAATTTTTACAAACGTCACTCCCGCTTTAATTTGCAATTCATTTCAGGAACATAAATATTTTCTTTTTATCAGAATTAGCTGATTACGTATAATTCTTATCAATCTATCTACATTAAGATGTTTTTAAAATAAACTAAAACTTTTTTTAAATTGCGCTGCACTGTTTTATTCGCCTCGTTGGTCTAGCGGCTAGCATGTGCAACTTCCGAACAAGAGGTCTCGGGTTCGATGCCTGGGTTGGACCACTGTTGGGTTTTTCTTGCATGAAATTCATAACAGCAGCCTGGAAAGTGGAATAAGGCGGTGATTCTCGCCCGCGCCTCGGAGAGCACGTTAAGCCGTCGGTCCCGGTTGTCGTTAATACCTATGACCATCGTTATTGGGATGTTAGTGCTCGCAAATATACTGACAACTAGTTCATCCTTCGAATTCAGTTCACCTTAAGAACTACGGAGGTCTGTAAAACCGGTCGGACTAGTAGCCGGACCTAATTAATCATAGGAATAATAAAAGATGGGAATGTGATGATGTGCACTGTTTTATTCGACACGTTTTGGACTTGCTACACCAAGAGCCACTGAATTTTAGAAATGGTGTAATAATATAACATTTGTACGGCACGGAAGAAGTTTAGTATTATCACAAGTTACAGGTATTGTAACAATCTATAATATGGGTATTAATCTATATTCAAAGGAATAACTTTTATGACTAACAGTACTATAGAAGATACTGGCTGGGCTGGCAGTAGATTTATACTGTACAGTGTAACCATGACAAGAATCTGCCCGAAATTAGGGAAAAACTGCCAAAAACACTAATACGAAATAGAACTAGATATCAATGGTTTATTCAGTATTATTGACTTATAGCAACGCATGTGTAAAAGAGTCTTATTGGGTGGTAAAGTTTCCAGGTGAAGTTATTTAAAATAAAAAAGTTTAAAGTATGCTTTATTAGCGTATCGAAAAAGAATGAATAGTAAATATATTTACGAGTTATACTCACAGTGAGTAAATAATTGCCTGTATTTTTAATTAAATTCAGAAATTTCATTACAGAACACCAGTTTTCAGTATAAACCAAAATTTTAATAGACCGTCTAATACTATTAAGAGCTTTCTGTATATTCAGATTAAGCTGTCCCTTTAATAAAGGCAATGTAAAACCTTTAGGCCTGCACTTGTGGATTTTCATTAACTCAGCCCTGCACTGGACTATAATCGTATAGGTTATTAAAAAATATGGGTACCTTTAATGAAATGTCTGAAAGTTAATTTTGGCTTAAAGTTTTCATTTCATTACTCTGCTCCAAATTTAATTAGTAGCCGCTGTATAATTGGAAAATGAGATTTTTAAAAAACAACATGGCTTAGGTTTATTCACATGAAACTGTTTTTATGTGCGTGTTTGTTTATGTATTGTTTTATTTGCTATTAGTATCAGTAGTAGTACTATTTGTATATTATATATTAGTGGTATTATTTGGATCGCTTATCAGAAGCAGTTATGCGCCAAACATAGGCACTAAAATCAGAAGAAATTTTAATTATCATCGTAAATATCTAAATAGGTATTGTAGTTGTTTTTTTTTTATATTTAATCTGCCAAAATGACTCTGCCCTGCCTGATGGAAAGCATAAGCAGAATCCAAGAGTGGTGGTCACCATCCTCAATGCGAAAAAGAACAATGCAGCATGGTGACCCACACTATGGCGGCCTGGGGTCTCCGGTATCCTCACTCACTCGATGAAACACAGCGTAAGCGCTGTTTCACACCGGTTTTCTGTGAGGCCGTGGTATCACTCCGCTCGAGCCGGCCCATGCATGCCGAAGCGTGGCTCTCCCACAGTAATAGCTCTCCCACCGTAGAAGGTAGTTTTTTCAATGATTTCTTTTTTATGAGGATCAATGTAACGCAGTTACATCGATCTTTATTTAAACTAAGATATCGGTTATCGTTTACCATTCACGTATTTATAATAAATATAATCACAAAAGTCTTAAAACCAACTTTGTTTATCATTGAATTTACGTAAAACTTTTAAATACTATACTAGTGTATATCATTTTAAACTCAGTACTCGATAAATGAAATTATAGATAGATAGAAAGAAAACTCTTTATTTGCACACTATAATATTACAGTTAGAAGAGGGTACATAAAATGTGAGGCGGAGTGTACAAAGGGCGGCTTTATTGCCAAAAGCAATCTGTTCCAGGCAACCTTAATTTCATAGTTTAAGCCAAAGTCATCGAAATCATGTTCATAATTTAAGCCAAAGACATCGAAAGAGCAAATCGTCTAAATAAATGATGATAATATTTTCATCCATTCCAGACCAATAACGCGGATCGTTACATACTGCCCTTAATGACGACCTTAATAATGTCTAATTCATAATCATGAACGCAACAAA
Organism: Hyphantria cunea; assembly: GCA_003709505.1. Classification (NCBI taxonomy): domain Eukaryota; kingdom Metazoa; phylum Arthropoda; class Insecta; order Lepidoptera; family Erebidae; genus Hyphantria; species Hyphantria cunea. The sequence goes on from PKRV01000488.1 coordinate 57,063, forward strand.
ACACAATCTAAAGAGATGAAATATCCAATTTGTTTCCTTTCAGCAAAAGACTCAGTACGAAACAAAACTTACATTAATAATGTCGGCTAAACAACACTATGTGAGGTATATATTTTCTGTTTTGTCTTCAAACTGAATATAAACTACCCCCTTGCCCCTGGGGATGTATAGCTTTTTATTTAGTTTTACACTCTAGAGCAATTGGGATCGTAAACTTTACCTTACATGGAACGTTAATATGAAAGGAAACCTTGGTATAAAATATCCTAAGATATTTAGGAATAAAGACAAACGACAAAGAAAAACCGATAATCTAAAAAAAATCTTAACTCTCTCGTCACACTTTATACTCTATGGTATGTACTTTGAGATTAGCACATGAACCGTTGTTACATATATAATACGCTTAATAGTATGCTAGTTTACGGGATAAGCTATAAAAGACACAATTGACTAGACACAAATCTATCTAATACCTTTAAATAAACTATTCTTATATATATCTGTAATCTGAATCTCGGAAACGGCTCCAACGATTTTCATGCAATTTAATATGCAGAGGGATTCGGGGGCGATAAATCGATCTCTTATTTCTCTGATTTCTCGTTATTTGTTTTGAGCTATAGATAGTTTCGAAGAAGATGGATTCCATATATGATTATTTCTGTTTTATGTAATTTATTAGCTGCTGCTTCTAACCCAATAATAATACTATACAACATCCACACTTCGGCATGAATGGCCTGGCTTAACCGGAGTGATACCACGGCCTCAGTAAAAGCTTGTGTGAAACACCGCTAGCGCTGTGTTTCATCGAGTGAGTAAGGATACCGAAGGCCCATATCCCAACCCCTGTCCCTCCCCGGATTGTTTATCCTCCTGTTGCGGGTGTCCATAGGCGGCGGTAATCGATTACCATCAGGCGATACGGCTGCTCATTACGCCCAAATTCCAGAAATAAAAACTTGATTACCCACTTTTGAAACCATGAATTCTCTGAGTTTTAGTAAATTTGTGTTATGCGTTCATAATTTATGAGGTACGTCAATGGAAAGCTCGGACAGGGAAAGCAACAAGTATCCGCCTAAATACTAGTTTTTTTTTAATTCATAAAGAACACAGAAATATCTGCTTACTGAATTATAAAACTAAACTCTATTTATATTCCTAAGTGTTTTTCAGACAAAGTACCGTAAATAAAAGCATCACATCTTACCTGATAGCAATATGATGCCAACGAAAGTCGTACAAAGGCACAGCTAAGTATATAGACCGGGAGCTTCCTGACCCAGCATGGACTAATCTAGCAGCTCCACGACCAGCGAGTTCCAGAGACAAGAAGGAACCGGTTCGTCGCCGAGAGCGCAGGGAGAATAACGTACCTTGACCGTACCCACCACTCTGTGAACAATAAACCTGGTTATCAAGGATATCCTATTGAAATTCCATTTATTATGATATCTATGTGATTTGTCCAATTAATACAATTTAATTATTTCTAAAAATGATTGTAGTAAAGTTATAATAATTTGTAGGAAAATGACATCTACTAAGTTTTATCAACCACTATTTAGTTTCGGGCTACAGTTGAAGACCAAATTAAATGTACTAGTGTTATAAACCTAATACTAGAAGGTTCATTCAAAGTTAACAAATGGTTTCACCTTATATTTAGTGAATATATATTTTTCAACAGTATTTTTAAGAAGCAATGACATAGAAAAATAGTTTAGAATTTTTAACTTGTGAAACTATAAAGTTTAAAACTCGTATATTGTTTAATTCTTATGACATTTATTATTTTAATTGTTTGTAAAACATCTGCTGCAATGAGGCGCTCATAGCCCAGTTGCACTCGGTGATTAGAAACAATCACCGAGGGTAAACAACGATGGCGCGGTCAGTACCTGGATGGGTGACCGCTGGTGGCATGTTACCATGAGCGTCTCCGTGATTCGGAGGTCACGTTAAGCAGTCGGTCCCGGTTGTTATCATACGATAACAGTCGTGAAGCTTAGTTGGAGGCCTTCGGGCGGCTTAAAAACATCCAACGGCAAGATTTACGTAGCCACAACGTATTCTTGCCAGTCCCCAACCCGCCCTTGGCCAGCGTGGGGATGTATGGCCTTCACCCTCTCCTGAGATGAGACCCGAGCCCAGCAGTGGGACATTATGGGTTGTTGTTGAACATCTGCCATATCGAATTGGCAGACTTGTTAGCCGCCGCACACGCTGGTTGGTGAAAGCGGCATAGCATTTGGCTTTTTGAGCCCGGGTCGACCACATCTGGAACATACGCTGCATTTGAAACAGCTATAGAGACCGGCACGTAAATTAGCCAGATTCGTCAGATGAGCAGAAATAGTTTTTTTAGGTCTCTTTGGTTGATAGACAGACGTGGGTATTCTAGTAACACCGTTCCAAGCAAGCCATTGGAGCGTCAGTCGACTACACCTCGCTTTTGTTTGTTTTGATTTGTTGCACTAAGTGCAACGTGAACTAACCCCAACTATGCTAAAATCTGATCAAGTTGCGTGCCAGCTTACGTTACGTTACATTGAAACACCTCATCGGTCCCGCCATAATATAATTACAAAACGTGCATATTCACACATTTCAATTTAAAATTATTTTACTTATACTTATGTATAATCCGAAAAAAAATATTAATTTAAATATTTATATGTGTGTATTATGTTAAACTGAAACCGGATTACAACATACGGTCTCCGACAATTCCGGTCTATTGCAGGAGACCCAAAATATTCCTCGAAGAATAACTCAGAGAACCCAAAAATAATATTGATAAATCAGATGCTCTCAAAATTATAAAACAATATTTCATATTTCATTGCGTAGTGTAAAATATAATTTTTATTTCTTTGAGACAGCAGTATTAGGATAAATAAATAAACTAATGTAATTAAATAAACTTTAGACAAAATTGAGTATACAAACTTGTTTACGAACCTCACTAACGAACCTCCATAAATAAAATATTCAACTTCAAACTAAACATTAAAAGCCAAATAAATGTTTAAACACGTTTGCAAACTTTTGAAACTGTAGGACTGTTACCAAATAATTTAATAAGTTGAAATTATATAACGATGACCTTATTGTGTAATTTTATATACCACTGAGGATTAACTTTCTTATCAATGTAAATGTATAAGATGATAAATTATATCACAATTATCATAAACGGCCTTTAGTAATCCATTGCTGAATCTAGGCCTGAGGTTTTGACTTCCCAGACGGATTGTTTGCCAATCTTTTTATGTCGACTTTTCCATTTCTTTGCTGTTATTGCGCAGCTTGCTCGTATTTTCGGCGCTTAAAATACGTAATATAAAAACGTTGGTGACATTATTATTCCGTCATTACATGTAAAAGACATATGTATACATAAACAATGTATAAATCACAGTAAACAAAGCAAAAAAGTAAAAAAGAAGAAGAATAAATAATCAGATATTTATACAATTGGAGAGCACGCGTCGGCATGAGTGGGCCGGCTCACGGAAAACCAGTGTGAAACAGCTTGAGCTGTGTTTCACCGAGTAAGGATACTCCTCCCCCCATTCCCATCCCCCTCCCCATCCCTCAAAGGCCGACAACGCACTTGTGACGCCTCTGACGTTGCAGATGTCCATGGGCGGCGGTAAGCGCTTACCATCGGGCGATACGTCCGCTCGTTTGCCCGGGATTCAATAAAATAATAAATAAAGAAATAGACATTGAATTGAGTATTTCCACTTTAACCAAACCATTTTAATAGCATTACTCTAGAAGAAACAATAAACAGTTAAATTCAGAAATTCGGCAAAAATTCATTAAATTCAAATTACATAACAATTCGCTATGATTTATCACCCACCTCTGGCCGCAATCTCAGTGAAATGAAAAGCGTGAACTCTCGCGGGAAAGACTTGCCAGCGCTGAATAGTTCTGAAGAAGCAATCCAGATATAGGAGTTAGGTCTCAGACTGAAAGCATGCGGCCGATCGGAGACGGGGCCCCACCTCGCCTGCGCTGGGTGAAAATTCCTCCTCGCTCCCGGCGCTAACGGGTTTATTGTACCTGATGAATGTAATTATAACGTAAACGTACTTTATTGCTATTTCGACACACATGAGTTAAGGCCGTATTAAATAATGGAACGTTTTACGTGTAATTTAATAGCTGCTTGTTTATGTTTACAGAGAGTGAAAATTTAGGTTTACTCGGCAATTTTATTACTTCATAATATATATTTTAATTGACTTATTATAATTGGGTGTGTATTGTATTTGTATCACACACAAAAGCAATACATGATGATGGATGATGGATGGATGGTATTAATAATTTTTCACTTTAACTCAAAAAGGGAATGAAGCTTTATTAATTTTTGAGTTTTATGTTAAGTATGCAATTCTTTTTAAAGTAAGCTTTTACATATAGAGTTTAAAGTGTCTAGATAATTCTGAAAGAATAATATCATTATGTTTTAAGATAAACACAATTTATATTTTATTTATTTGTTAACATTTCAGATTTCTTTTTAAGCTTTAGCTTCTTTATTCGTTAGGTATGTCAATCAGTGTTCCATGCTAATCTCTATCAAAAATTGCTCTGCTTCTACAAGCTGTTCCGAGCTAAAAACACTTTATCAAAATGTCGCCTACATCCTGCATGGAAGATCGGAATAGTTGGGCAAGTTTTCAACCTATCTATTTCCTGCCGTTACGATGTCAGTTAACGAGCTAGCCTGGATATAATTTAAAATCCAATATTCGTTTCAGTTTGGATGCAGAGCGGTTTTCCCATGATGGCAAGCTATTAATGAAACGTTTACGTTTATAGTTTGTATTTTGAGGTTTGATTAGGAAAAGAAAATTACGTTTCATTGTAATTGGAAACAAACAAATTGACAATATTCCCAATAAATAATTATTTTAAACAGATTTGATATTTAAGAAATTTTGCTCAACACTTGATAGATCTCCTGAAAGTAGAATGAACTTAGAATAAAAGTAGGTGGTTAAATGAAATTCAAAAATGGTAGTAATGAAATCCTAAGAGTTTTATTTCAAAATAACTTTGTATTCCTCGTTTTGATTAGGACTTACTTTCACAGTTGAAGGAGTTGCACGACCGCTTTTGCTCACCGTACCCCTCGCAAGTAGGCCTTGAGCAGTATCTCCTCCTGATTTGGTGCCCCCCCCCACAGGTTCTACTGCACGCTCCCCATTCCCCCCATCCCGCCCAGCCTGCAATATTGTTAGATGAACTCTCCTCCAGGAATTATTGCTATAGTTTTACAGAGTTTTGTTTGTGGAGAAATTTCAATACAAGCTTTTGTAAAGTTTTGATACATACTGCTTTTAATGAGTGTTTATTATCATTAAATTGTTTTGTGAATTAATTTTTAAATATTTATTATATACTATATTATATATAATATATACTATATTACTATTTGACTTGAAATTGAATTCGTTTCTCATTTTATCAATGGAAATGTTAAGAGAACTGAAAATCTCTTTTAAGCAGACATTAAAGATGTTACCAGACTTTCTTCTATGTTTACCGAACAAAACATAAATAATAACTATAAGATTTAGTTGCACTCACCGACAGCATTCCATATAGCAATGTCGACTCCCAAACTCCAGGGAACCGCTGCTGCCGTAGCCTCGAGCCACGGGCCATCAGGCGGCGTCGTTTCCAAGTCTACTGCAGGGTCACTGATCCTAGCAAAGACAACCAGCTCACTTTGCGAAGGTGTCATGCTCCAGTTGAAGCAATCGCCAAGTTGGGGGTTGATTTTGAGGTTCACTTGTCTGTCAACAAACAATATGTTATGGACTATGGTTAGGTGAATAGCACAGAAAAATCAGTTCAATATTTAAAGTTGTATTTTATTTTAATTTTGTTTATGTACCACTATATTACTTTCCTTTTAATACTCATAAATCTATCTTTTCTTTGTTATAAAGTAACCCATTATCTGAAGCTAACGCTACGATATATAAATTAAAAAATGTAGTCTTTAACAGTCCACTGCTTGGCAAGGCCATAATCCGTTGAAATTACAATTTTAAATAAAACAGTATGTTTAGATATTTGGGTATTATATTTCAATATAGCATTACATTTGTATTATTTTGTTTTAAAAGTCCACAATTAATACACACTCAGTGAACAATACAATCAAAATTTGATCAAAATGTAACAACACTATTAAATACAGAACATACCCAATCTCATTTCTTACCTAATTAATGTTAAGGGATTTGATCGAAAATTTTAGAATATAAATCTTAAGTCAAAATCTAATGATTCTTTTTATAATTAAGTGTCTATCATCAAATTGATGTCTTTTTCTTTTTTTTATGGAATAGTGGGCAAACGCGACGTATAGCCTGACGTTAAGCGAATACCGCCGCTCATGGACACCCGTAACACCAGAGGCATCACAATTGCATTGCCGGCCTTGGGGGATGGGATGAGGGGAAGAGTTGGATTATGAGCCTCCGATATCCTCACTCACTCGGTGAAACACAGTGTAGGCGTTGTTTCACACCAGTTTTCTCTGAGGCCGTGGTATCACTCTAGTCGAGCCGACCCATGCATGCCGAAGCGTGGCTCTCGCACGGTTTCTCTTAGGCATCATTGCAAACGTTAAGTTTACTCTAACCCGCATTTGATTGAATTCTGTACTAATATTTTAAATTCGAAGTTAACTATCTGTTTATAACACTTTCACGGTTAAACCACTGTACAGATTTCAATGAAATTTGACATGGAGATACTTTGATTTTTGAAGAAGGACATAGGCTACTCTTTATCGCGATAACCGACATACACACAGACGGAGACACGGGCAAAAGCTGGCTTCATATAAATTTAAGACATTAGCATTACTTACTTTTTTATAACGCTCTCAAACTTACTGTTGCCATAAATAAAACAACAGCTAACTCGAGAAATGTTGGAAAAGAAATGAGAAGAGGAAGGATACGAAACTTTTTCATTCGCAACAATCAAGTTAAAGAAGTTCATTGTTTTATTTATAACATCATCTCAGACTTCCATCAGTACTTAGCAGTGAGAAAAGTAATTAGGCATGTTTAATAGAAATTTCGTTGTACTAAAAATGATAATTCATTATATTTATTATCATATTCTTACCTATTTTCCATTGTATAAGTTCATATAAGATATTTGCTGGTGAAAATAATGACATCTCATTCTAGTAATGGTATTTATTTATTTATGTATGTATTTATTTTTATTTTATTAAGAGTATGTATATGCATCTATGTATTATGTGTAGTTTATGGTAAGTTCATATATGTATGTGTATTTAATACTTTACAAATAAACCTAATTACACCTACTTCCTATTTTCTCTGCATCACCTAAAGGATGACTGGTAGAGAATGCCTTACGCATTAAGTCCGCCAATGTACGTTAAGTGTACGATGATGACGACGATAAATAAAAATAAATGAAAAATATATAACTATAGAAAAAGTTGATCTGAATTTTCATATGCTGCTGTTCACTGTCATTTCACGATTAAAGATTTAAATCTGTTATGTTTTCAAGAGATTGTCGCCGGCGTCGTGAAAGAGGAGGAGAGCCGTTTAGTATACAGAAAGTAAAAAATACATATATTATATACACTCGAAAAATATAATGATCCTTCAGGCACAATATCCATTCATTCATCCATCTATCCATAAGATACATTACTCCCCAGTACAGTTTCGTTTTCGCTTACTAGCTAAGCAACTTATGGACTTTTTTCTAGCATTAGGGATGACCATTACAATTGGCTATGCTGCCAGTATTTTAGAAACGCTACCAGTAGGAGATGGTACTGAAGAATTTTTGTCGCTTCTATGTAAATATTTTTGTGTTGTTATCTTTTATTTCTTAGTCTTTAATAGAATTTCCATGTAGTTATATTCTGGAAAGTAATTTCTATTTAAATTACTTATAAGAAATAATTGTTATCTATAGATAATAAAACATGAGCACCTCTTCATACCGTCTATGTACAAATGAAATGCCATTTCAAATTTATGATGTACCTAGTAATTGACAAATGCGTGCAACATAACACGAACGGGGGCACTATTTCTTTTTTCAAGTTTTGAAACATCATTATTGATATATTTTGTAACGAAAACAAAAAAAATTTGAAAGTAGTAATTTCTCAATAAAGATCAGACGTGCTAGTAATAACAAGTTAAATACTTATTGCTAGTAAGAGTTCGATTGGAAAATAAATGAATGCTGAACGTGAATATTCTTCGTACACATAATATTTTAGAATATTTATAAGTTTAACTAAATTTAATATGCGGCTCCACTAGCTTGTTAAGCATTTATTGCGGTAAGGAGTGGCTTATGTCCTTTTTAAAGAATCATAGTATCTCCATGACAAATCCAAGACAAATCGATGCAGCGGTTTGGCCGTGAAAGTAGACAGACAAATAGATTAGTTAGGGATACTTTCGAATTAATACTATAAGTATGGATGATTAGTTGTCATTTTACTATGCTGTAGGCCTAGTTTGTTATTCAGACGACATAGAGTGAAATATGGCAATTTATTATTACGCCATAATAAACATGACGAAAAAACATCAAAATCGGTTCACCCAATCGATAGCTATAAGGTTGAATTGATAACCTCCTTTCTTTTCAATTCGGTTAAATAGGCAAATAACTGTTAAATGAGACGATATTATCAAAGAATAGAGATAACTAATTATTCTTTGAAGAGCTATTTATAGGTGAAACTTATTTTCAATTCTTAGAGGTAAAGGAATAGTTGCAAAGTAAAAAAAGACACACCCTATCTTAGCTTAACTCATTTGTATTTTATACGAATGCCTATTTTATAAAATGTTTCAGTTTTAGGCGCAAAATCTAAGACAAATGTATGACTGTCACGGGAGTAACGCCGGCACATAGCTTATGGTTCTTGAAATGAATTGGGGTTAGTTTTAAAAGACACACTTGACTCGATGATATACATGAACGGCTTTAGTAATCAATCTTAAACTTACTGACGCTGAAGCAGGTTCATCGTATTCCGTTAAATTTACAGCCGTGTATTAAAATTCATTTTTTATGATCCTGTGGGTGAACCTGACTGCTTAACAAGAGGTCGTGGGTTCATTCCCTACTCAGGACAAAATCTCAGGATAGATCTAATGCTGCCTTCATTGGATCGTTGGATTACTTTGTAGGGGGCTTACCCTCACTTCGTCCGCCTGTTCATGGTCGCCACTTTAGGACATAAAGATACAAAATTTATAATATAAAACAGAAACAGACGTTTTTTTTAAAAAGCTGATTCCACATCTAAGGTGTTAAATTAGAGCGAAACAAGTCACCAGATGATATAAAAGTGATTCCAACACCATAACCGTGTTTCAATATTTTCTTTTATTTTACTTTTTTCGTGCGAACACGTCGTTACTTCAAAAAGTTAAGGATACCCAGAATGTGTAAAAGAAAACTTATTCCTTACGTGACTTCATTTTGTGACGACGCCAAACATGTCCTAAATTGAGTGGAAATCCAACAAAATGCCTTGTCAGATAGGAGCTTAGGTAAAAGAATGAAGTAAATTGAATCTGTAACTACTTTTATGTCCAATTTTATTGTACTATTTTATTTTTTAATATAATATTATTTTTGGTGTATTTAAATTTGTAAAATATTTAAATGCGATGTGTGAGAGAGACTTGAGCTAGTCATACATGGTAGGATGTACCTGACAGGTTTACCTTCTAGGCTCTGTAGCTGTAGCTAGCCTAAAAGTGACAGGCCAACTACAATAGTTGTGCTGCGGGAACATATTTTTAATGGCGTACTCATGGCACAGCCACACACGGCCACACACACACAGAATAAACTTAACCAACCCACATATACACACCCTTCTGCAATATAATTCTACCAATGTGCTATAATCTCTTTTAAAATGGCGATATAGTAAAACAATTTATATTTTTAATTTAAATTATAAATGCATCATTATTTCATTAAAATCGATAAACACCGACTGCATTGAAAGTACATTCCTATCACGCAGCACTTTTGCTGAGAAAATTTAATTATACGGATCGCGATCTCTGAGAAACTTGACTGGCTTAATTGAGTTCCGCACTAATCTTAAACTTGCTTCGTTTAGAAGACACAAGCGATAAGCGAATGTTTCGGCTTTGTTTGATTAAAATTTTTATGCTGAATAATTAACATTATAATATAACGAGGAGAGTTTCCGATTTAGATTTACTTTAAGAAAATATTTGAAAAGTTTATGAAGAGATTGGCATCGTTTGTTATTGGAAAAGCAGTTTATTTCAATATTTTTTACGATAGTTGACCATAACGCCATCCGACTCCAAACTAAGCTAATCTCGTACTATGGGTATTTGACAACTAATATTAATAGTGCATTTATGCTTATCAATCGCTATTCTAACTGTAGCCATGGCACCTAACCGCAATAAAGCAAATTTCTATTTAACAGATCGCTTATAATTTCGCCCACCACCAAAACTTGTGCGTGTTTGCCAGCTCTTCTTGGGCAAACTTTAGCACTCTCAATACCACGCGGTGGCTTACCCCTAGTTTGTTTTGTTAACCGTTTATTACACTGCACGGGATTGGGGTCTTACATATCCCATTCGCTCTTCTTAATTCTAAGCGAGATGATTTGTGACGGGTTGCGGTAAAGGGTTGCGTGAACTTGGTTTAGTAAAAGGAAAGGCTTGTTAAATGTTTATGGGAAGTCGTCTTTTAAACTTTGAATTTACAAAGGGAAGTTTCTTACATTAATTACCCTTAAGAGTTCCTTACAACTGATGCAACATATATACTTTTATAGTGTTCTTCGTTATTATTATGTCTGACTGTAAAAGTCTATTTTCAGCAATGGTCTTCAGACTTTGAATAACTAAATAAACGCTTCTTCCAGAATGTAACCACGCATAGAATTTCGAAAAATGCAGTCAGAGCTAGGTTCATCATCATCATTTCAACCGTATGATGTATATAGCTGGATATAGGCTGACCCCAAGGCTGTACGCAGCAACCGCTTATGTGCTGTCCACAACCAACGGTCAGGAGATTGAATAACTCAAAGATTGTTAACGAACCGCCATTCATTTTTGCCTAAGCTTAACTCTCCTACAGATCTGTCCAGATGTTCCTTAAGAATTGATCCCTGTTGGCCTTTGTCATTACTTCTACATTCATTCTTTCTACGTTCCCAAAGTTTAATGAAATTACCAATTGGATACCACTATCAGGCCCGAAAACTGTCGAGCTTTCTCGCGTGAATATTGTAATGACACTCTCTAATACTCGTAGTATGATTATAGAGGAAATAACAATTACGACCTCTATTCCACATACCATTTAAATACTAACCAGATAATATAAATGAACGGGACTAAGAGGCGTACTATAATCCAATTTTATGTGTAGATTTTCTAGCATAAAGGATACTTATTTAACGTCTTAAACTATTTAGCTTTAGACGCTGAATAAGTATTATTATATTAAAATAGCTTGTTATTTAAAAATTGTAGATGTTTTTTTTCTAAAAACTAAATCTTTTTTCTAAGAAGAAACCTATATTTAGCAATAATAGACTAATGAAGGCTGTCGATGTAAGGAGAGGATTTTCCAACTCATAAAATACTCAATCTCTACAAGTTATTTGGCATTCTAGATGTCAAAATAGGTTATGGGTATTATCTTGATTTTTGATATTATCTATTCAGATTAAAGTTACCGCAGTATAAAACCCAGATCTTATGTTCTAAAGTTCTGTTGAAACAGAGGTAGACTGGAGGTACATCAATGCACTTGAAACTCTGGAATCGTGAGATGTAGATGTCCACGGTTGCCAGGGCTGCAAAAGCCATTTAAAATAAGGTGAACCGTTTTCTTGCTTGCCTTTCTTTAATATGAAATAGAGTAATGGTTTAAATAGCCACTTAATTACATAATTATAAGAGAAACTTCTACATTTTTACAGTTTATTATAAATATATTATCCGTATATCATACTAAAATGAGGACTATAGGAGGCTTAAGTACAATATTCACTATATAATAGGACTTATTCCGCCCACACGCTCACACTCTAACTCCTGTACACCAGGATCAAGACCAGTGACCCACAAATACACCGGGTTAATTAAACTATCTTGGAACCCACAACGAAATTAAAACAAAGAAAACTGGGGAGTAAGAAATATATTTACTTTAAGTTTATAAACTTAAAGTGAATATTATGAACACGAATATTGTAACAAGCTCATAATAATATTTTAACCATCGCTGGAGCTTAGAAAAATGTAAATTAAACGCAAAATAGGATCTAAACTCTTTATAGTTTCCTATTTGATTGTTGTGTTTTAATATTAGAAACCTAAAGGTATAAAAAGATCGACTTTGAAAGTAATCTCACTACATGTATTGTTATTTTATTCTAAAAATGATTGATAGTAGAAATTACGGTTCTAATACAAAACCCGAAATCTAATATCCAATGTTAAACCCGAATTTTTATACAATATTTTGACAATCTATTACCAGACGCGCTAATTGAAAACCTAGTAGGCTTTGATATATTGACAAATTTTCTTATAATATATTTAGCTTTTGTGCACGGAGATAAAATTAATACTTAGGTATTATGAAATAAGTTATCTTCTCCACTCAAAGTCCATTCACCTAACCACCACATATAGGCCTAAAATAATACTATTCCTAGACCAAACCGAACTATAAATAAGGTTTTGGACATTGAACTTGAACCTTTGGGATTTGAACCTCTTGAACATTCATGTAGCACTAATTACACACTGAATCAAAAACTACCTAGACTAGGTACATCTAAAGCTACCCTAATTTTCTTGTAGCAAGTCTCAGATACGTATGTCCGTATTATCTTATTTCAAAACTTAATTAATTCAAACTTAAAAGAAAGAGAGAAAACCATAAGTGAATATGTTGTTAAGACAATGCACGTTTTACCACTAAATTATTTGGTATAACCTAACATTATTTTGTATGAGAAGAGCCATGTTTGTCAAAAATTTGATCATTCCAGTCAATCAATCAATCAGCCAATCGTGCTCCACTGCTGAAAAATGTCTTCTCTGAGGAGCGCCTACTATTCTGTCCTCTCCAGTCACTTCAGTTCATTTAGGTTATTTATTTTGAAGCATGAATTTTCCATGGTGATTTGAATTTACATCTTATCCAGTAAAAAAAAAAAATATAATAATAGTTATCTTGAAATTTTTGGGCTTTAGAAACATTATGTGGAACAATTATATGTGTACTAGCAACCCGGTCCGACTTCTCACGAAAGTCTTTGAGTTCTCAGATTTCCCAGACCTACCATGGTGGACCCACGCTTCGGCATGGATGGGCCCTGCTCGACCGGATTGATACCTCGGCACAAGAATATCGGTCTGCGCTGTATTTCACCGACTGAGATATATCCATCCCCCAGCCCCTCCCCTATCCCACTCCCCATCCTGCAAAGGCTGGCAACGCACTTGTGACGCCTATGGTGCAGCGGGTGAACAAGGGCAGCAGTAAACAGGTGATACGTCACAATAATAATACCATACCATAACATGCATGATATAAACCTTCTTATTCCGGAATACTGCATGAAAATTCGTTTAGCAGTTTATAAGAGCTAAGCAAACTTCGGAAGCGACTTCAATTTTCGCCATTTAAAGATAACACTTACCTATCGGTTGTATTGTAAGGTGAACCTGCATATTGGCTGATAGATGCCAATTCTACTCCTCCTCTATATATAGACACTAGAGCTAAGTCTAGAGTTTTACTCTGAAACAAACAAACATCATTATTTAAACATTGCTTTTAACAATAGGGTAATAAATAACAGCCTGTATCTCCGGTTCCCGGGGCGACGCCGGTCGTTTAAGAATATCTAGTTATAATAATATTATTAAATTTTATTCGTATATTTGGCATAAAATGTGTACCATTTGGTCTAAATTTAAATTCTTCGTTAAATTTTATTGTTTTAGACAGTTAACTAATTGAAATACAGACGCTGAATTTTATTAATAATAATTTTATATACAAGAAATATATCAATAGTCCCTTATTTGTATAGAATCTTAATATTCAACAAACGGTCTTATACTTTTTAAACTAGCTGAGCTCCGGTTTTACCCGCGGTACATCAGTAAACATAGGTAACGCTGAGGGCTGAAGATGGTCTTTAAAAAAATATTGCTTTTTTGATATGAGTATCGAATATATTTTTCTTTCATAGTAAAAAGCTGTTAATTAAAAAATACAAACAGACGCTTTAAGTTATTTTTTGTTTTTCTCGATAGTATAAAATTTTTACCTAAATCGTGACACCTTTCATAAGAAATGCTAAAACAAAAATTATACATATTATTATTTGCCTTAATAGACAAAATAATATACTAAAACGTCTATATCATAAAAGGTAAACACGATTATGCAGAGAGTAACTATTAAAGCAAATTGAACCATAACTTTTTAAAATACAGTTTATTTTACCTTGGTTGAAAGTAATAAGTATTTGTATTTTCTCATATACATACTAGGAACGGCGTAGAAATATTAATATTTTCACATATCTTCGGCATGTTTCTCTACCTTGTTAAGCAAAGTTGACAAAGTATGAAGACATACGGGCAGATGCTTGGGATTTACGAGTACAAATTGAGGCTTCAAATTAAAACTTCGAAAACTTTAAGACAATTTATAATAATGGAATTAAACTCCATTTAAACATATTTCCATTTTCTTTTTAATGAAGAATTAGCAGTTACGTGTATAGTATAATGACGTTGTGTACCGACTTCTGGCATGACATTATGAACTGTGATACTGAGGTTCTCAAAGCGTGCATGTACTCACATGCACGCTTCGAGACCCTCAGTATATCCCATGTATTCCCCCAAACTGTATTCTTTCTAATGGCAATCATTTTGATATATATATCATATAATTTATTATAATTTTGTCCACAGAGTGTGAATTTATTCATATTTCACAATGGATGAGATGTCCCAAATATCAGCAAATATAAGAAAGATAATAAATAAGGATTAGAAATCTATAAGTACTTACACTTATTTAACTCATATCTATATGCATCTGTACATCTTATATGCATTTATTTTATGAAACAAATTAATTCAGTTATTATTTAGACACTTTACAGGCATACCTTAATAAATAGTTTTAGTCTTCCTTTCTTTTTTTTTAATAAGGAGATGCTTTGTTACTTATTAAATTGTAAATGTAATCTTGATATTATACTGAAAAGTATTTAGCCAAACATAATATTCACAACCAATCGATTAGCAATTATTAGTATTGTCATATTTAAAATAAAATCTCTACATATTTAATAATTTCACTAATATGTTATAGTAAGTAGACATAAAATCATTTCAGAATTGCTTTCATTGGTTAGTTATTGGATTAGTTTTAACATAAACATTTTTATGCTTGGAACCATATACAATGCATTAGTTAGCTAATTCTCTGGTGTGAGGCAGTAACTCCTTAACTCAACCACAGGATATATATGTATATAGGCACATAGTTAGTATCACATGTAAGGAGGTTTAAAGCAGCCTGAAACTTTGCCACATAGTTGTGGAAACTTTCAAGGTTTACCTTACATGCGAACTAGCTTTACCAAGATACACTGCAAGTATAAATTTACCAGAATAATATACAAACATTTACAAACAATTTATGTATTCATGTCAATGATTAAACTCATCATCAAGAGTTTTTTTAAAGTCCATTGCTGGACATGCTGGATATAAACACAAACTGCCTCGGAGGTGAACTAGTAGAGTATGCGACTGCTATGCTGAGGTTTCGGTTTCGATTACTGAGTCAGACCAACTGTTTGTATAATCAAATAAATAAAGAGGTATTACAGCAGTCAATAGAAAAATTTCGTAGTAGCTCTGCTTAGTTTAAGCTAGATATATTGTGTGCTAGATGTTCGAAATATTTATAGGCCGGACGGATATTTAGTGGCCCGCCAGGTATACCTTGCCTGGTCAGAGGATCCTCCCTTTATATCGGAAGGACATGACACAGTTCCTCCACAAACCAATAGCTTTCTTTCTTCTCTTTCATGGTCTAGAGGAAAAGAAACGGAAAGATTAACCATTTTTAAATAACTATTACCAGGAGAGTTTCACTTCTCGGTTTAAGTATTTTCCGCCGAGCTCTCCTCCCGGCAAGGTGTATGTCAGTGAATGCCACTCGGCGCTCAGGTCGCACGCTAGCCGCGTCACGTCGTGCCTAAGCAAGTTGAATATTACGTGTACTCGCTGCGAAATATTACTTCGAAATGAACGAATTATTATGTTTGTAGTTACTTAGCAATGAAGTTATTTAATTAATTGCTTAGAAACTATTTTATGTTAAGACAAACCTGCATTACTAATACAAAAATCTCACTTGGTAACGGCAGGTATATTGTTCGAAGAGCGCACAATTACCACGGTGATAGAACTCTAAAAAAACGAGTGTCTTTAAATCTAATGTCGTTTGTCGATGGACATCTGGGAGGAACTATATAATACTATTTTAGAAGGAAACTAAAAAAGTATATATTAGATTTGCAATAAGCTTTCGTTGTTTATAACTTTAACAGTTTAAAAATAATTTCATAATTAGGTCTAAGTTTTGTTTTCCAAATTTTTTGTTTTTTTAGTTTTCTAGCGCATAAGCACTCCAATGGTGGCCTTTGGAGTGCCTTCCTCTTTTGAGAGAGCTAGAGCAAAGAAGATGCTCCAATTTTTTTCGGCATAAATTCCTTTGCTGCCTACCGGACCACTGGTACAGTGGGAAGGTTATGTCTATGTGATGCTTGAAGGAGAATCAGGCGCACAACATAAATAAAAACACTAACTCCTCAACAAAGCCTATAGAAACCTGGAACTCAAGAACCTGGGATATAGGATCAGGATAGGGACCTGTCATATTGGTTTTCTGTGAATCCATAATATCACTCAGGTCAAGCTTACTCGAAATTGTGCGCTAAAACATGGCTTCCACAGTTTCAGTACTAATAAATAACTTAGTTATTACCAAACATAAACATCACTACCTTTAGTAGTTCACTGCTGGATATAGTTATCTCTTTAGAAAGGATTATTTGGCCTATTTGTTGTTGACGAGTTGGAAGATCCCTTCAGGTCTTCTATTCTTTGGCAGGAGGTAGGAGTATTCACATTCCATTCTTCTTCAGCATGCATGGGCCGGCTCGATCGGAGAGATACCACACGACCTCACAGAAAACCGGTGTGAAACAGCGCCTGCGCTTCACCGAGTGAATGAGGATACCAGAGGCCCATAATCCAACTCTTCTTCTCATCCCCCTCCTCATCCCTTAAGACCGGCAACGTACTTGTGACGCCTCTGGTGATGCGGGTGTCCATGGGCGGTGGTAATTGCTTACCTTCAGGCGATACGTCTGCTCGTTTGGCACATATTCCATAAAAAAACTAGAAATTTTGTTCACCAGGATCTACAGCAGTGACCAACAAACAGGCTAAATTATTGTCATCGTTTGTTCTGACAAACGACTTAGAAGGATTTGGCCTACTATATTATGCTTACCAGAAACAGACTACACTTGAACAAACCTATCTATTCAACCTCTAATCTTTATACAATAACCAGATAAGATTACATATAATATTACACATAAAACCCTAATCCATACCTTTATTGAACTTAGAATAATACGAGCACACTATCCCATAAAGTTATACGGCGATATCACCTGTTCAATATGATAAACCAATAGTAACCTTATTAAATGGAACATTAGATCGTTATTGGATATTCACTGGTTATCATACGTCTCAGAATAAGGTGGAAATATATTCAGATATTCACACGTTTGCAATCAGATTGAGGGACGTGTAACTAACTACATTATCATAAAACTTTATTTTGTGTTAAGGAGGTATTCAACTGAAAAATATTGGAGTTTCAAAGATGAATTGTTTCTTTAAGAGGTAAGTGATATTGTACTTTATGTCGTACATATTAAAATATTATCACAATGACTGTATCTATTACTACCTTTGTCTTATAAAATGGGGGACCGACAAGTAGACGGACTACCTAGTAACATGGAATTATGTCCGCTTATGACCACTAATATCTCAAGAGGCACACGTTGCCGTTTCTTGAGTGTTACCCACCAGCCATCACAATTATAGGCAAAAGGGGCGCCCCGATGAAAAGCAGTGAAACAATAAGATTGCTCAGCAACGGCTATTAGTCTCCCCTAGGTAAGTCGACATTCTTGAAACGTAAACATTAATAGAAAAGTAATAAATATATGGGAATAACGTCAATTAAACACTAAGTCTCATCAAAACTAAATATTAGCTAATAATACAAGAGAATAAAGATCCTAGCGGTTGCAGAAGGAGAACCAACGTGAAATAATTGCATTTTGGTTAAGAAAGTTGGTAACAAAGTCGGTTGATTCAAAACTAGGAATTGTACTACAGCTATTTCATTGTCATTATGACGTTATTTCTTGCAAATATCAATGATTACACGTATTAATGTGTATAATGCAAGGTAAAATTTTAAATTTAGAAAGCCCCCTACGCAAGCACTTAGTCGAGTAATCATACACTAAAATGGCTTACATCATTTCGGAAAAGAGCTGATACTCTTATACTGCTAGACCGATATTAAACAAACTTAATAAGGTACCATTGCTAGGAAACTGGCTTTCAAATAAAAGAAACCTTATTAAAATCGGTCCATCCATTGATCTATGATACCACAGATAGGCACACAACGACGTCAAACTTATAACACTATCTTTTTGCGGGGGTCAATAAAATAACTACAAGGCAACATTATTCTCTAATTTTTGTTAAATATCATACAGCGTTTAATTGAATAAAATTTTCACCAGAAATCTTAGCTTAGAATTGTATAAACCATTCCCAGTACCAAGAGATTCCTTAGGGCTGGCCTCGTCGATACATCTACGGCTGTGTGTAAATAACCTTAAGGATAGTAGCCTCTTGGACGGCCAATATTTCCAGTACAGTTGAATTGTTTAAACAAACTACTGTGGTAAAAAGGTTTCCATAGTTATACCTAACATACGTGGGCTGATAAAAAATAAAATAGTTATTGAAATGAAAAATAGAAGTTTATTTACAGCTTTTCAAAATGTGCTCCTCCAATCCCAATGCACTTATGCATCCGGGTAAACCATCTTTTATAACATTTATAAAACGTGTCGTCTTGCGACGGCCTCGTCTGCAGTGCTGGATTTTCGCCCACGAAGCATTTTGTACCGTGCGAAATAAAAAAAATGTCGCATGGAGCTAAATCTGGGATGTACGGAGGATGGAGTAATATTTGTACCCCGAAGTTGTCAAATAGTCCATAGTTCTAGCAGCTGTGTGAACGGGCGCGTTATCTTGGTGAAAAAGAATGCAACGGACAATGCAGTTCCCTGGGTGCTCGCTACCCAACTCCCTGAAAGCTTGAGGCAGACATCTCTCGATCTGTAATATGTCTTTTCTCTCGCAATAGCCACTCTAACCAAAGACGTTTTCACGAGTTACTACAGTTGATGGTTTTTCGGGTTTAAGATCGTCGTTTAAGTTATCTTGTATATTTTCTTGATATTTCTTGAAGTTTAACCTTCGTTTATAATCATAAAAAACCATAGCACGAAAAATTTTCTGCGAGACGTCCAAAAAGTTATGTAAATACTTTTTTAACAAAATAAAAAAATATAACCTTGCATTCAAATTTAAATGGATCTTGACCACGTCCTCTTTGCTTAGTATAAACGCAGTAGATTGAAAAATATCCTATTTAATATAACTTGATCTCCTTAACTATTAAGTTTGAAAAATGGAAACCGAATATTATTATCGATTTTTAAATAAACATAGAACACATCAAAATTTGTTATTTCAAATTTACCACTGTTTCGCAAAAAATTCAAATGGCTTCCATCTGAAATTTTAATAACGATTTAAAAGGAATATCTTTCTATATAATATGCTTATTATGAATCTTACGACATCATAACAAAGATAAAAGTGTCTATAAACAGTTTAAACACCTCTAAAGATATATTAAAATTTCATAAGCTTGTTTCAACGATATCTTTACAATATTTTAATAAATGTAATAATACTGAGACTTAAAAATAGAAACCTTAAGACCAACTGGTTCGTTCAACTTCAAATCTGTCATTCTAGTAGATTTTGTAATATAATCTAAGTAGATGTGCATCTTGAATGATTTCTATGTTTAATAGATTCCTTACCTACAACGATATCACTCAGTGATTTTTTTTTCGTTTTCTTGGTACGTTAGCTTTTCGAGCATTTCAATAAAATGAAATTCAGTTGGCAACAGCTTGCATACTCTTTACTTTTCTTGTATTACTAACACTATTGTACCTGAACATCTCATTTTGTAAAAGATTGGCCATGAGTTTCTTTGCCATTACGTAGCACGTATTTCTAATAAGGCTCTACGCGTTTTGGAAACTAAAAGCTATGGATCGAAACAAGTAGTCAGTATATTTTGGTTGTTCTTACCTAATTTATCTTGATAATCCAGTACATGCTGTTTGTGTCGATCTATAATTAATCTGTAGCTTTAATTTAACGTTCATAAAAATCACTTAGTATCTCAATTGAATAAATGATTATGAATTAGAATTTACTAGCTTTTACCTACTCAAATATATTATATCTAGTGTAATACGGTATAATAAAATTTCCAAACAAATTAAAATAAGTTCACCACAGTCACAGGTCGTTACATTAAAACCACACGAAACCTTTTCCAAAACAAAGCAATATGTTTTTTCTACCCACATTCATCTCACATGTTTACTTAGTAACAAATGAGCTAAAGTAGCTAATTCGATAAAATCTGTGTACCTTTGTTTGGCTATATTACTGTTGAGGTTTGGAGAAAGTTATCGCTCAGGTGATTTGAGGGTTATTCGCCTCTAAATTGTGAGTGTGGACTCGATGTGGATTACTCCACATCGTGTCCAACAATTTAAGGTAAATTACGGACTAGTGTAATATGTATCTTTTAATTTAAAAAAAAAATGTAGTAATACTCCCTGCGCGTATGCAAAACTAAAGAGCAAGGAGTTGACAATTGAGTTACCAACAATTTAAAGTCAATTACGGAGCAGTGTAATATATTTCTTTTAATCTAATATAAAAAAGGTAGTTGTACTCTTTGCATGTATGCAAAAGTAAAGAACAAGAAGTCGACAATTGAGTTACCAACAACTTAAGATAAATTGCGGACCAGTTTATTAAGTTTCTTTTAATCTAGTGTAAAAAATATAGTTATACTCTCTGCATGCTTAAAGTACTACTAAACCAAAATCTATTTCTAAGGAAAAATCATTACTCTAGTTTCACTAGTAGTTTCTAGTTAGTAGTTGCTATGCTTTACCGTGAAATGCGATGTGACAAAATGATATAATTCTTAAATTTAGGGTAAAAAAGGGACTAAGGGTCGCTTCAATCACATTTTGGAGAAATGTGACCACTGCAAACAACCACCCTGGTGCTTAGGTGTTGTCTTGTAGTGTAGGGCAATTCGAAAAAAATAATTACACAATACAACCTTACTTTCTGAGAATGTTTTCTGTATTTTAAGCTTGTAAATATAATTATGTACATGATTCTAACTTTGTAACTGTATTAAGTACGTCTGAGTCAAATAGAACTTACTTAGGTTAATATTAAGTTTAAAAAAAATTTTTTAGAGTTATCGGAAATCAGGTAAATCAATGATAACTAGAAAGCTGATAGAAACAAAGCTTCTTATGTGAAAGAAAGAAAGTACTAGGATCATTAAAGCATTATTACCAGAGAATATTATTATTATTAATCGGTCTTGTCAGTTTGATTTCTAACAATATGATCTGAAGGGAGATATAAAAATATTATCTTTCAAACATCTTTCAAAGGAGTTTAAAAGCTTTGTAAGCAGATAAGAATAAGCTGCCTTATCAGTTCATAAAATTAAGTAAAATACATAAGTATGGTGTTCAACTTAACAATATATCGGTACATATTTTTGGTCTATATATTTTGACTGCCTCTTTGGCTCAATGGTAGCGAATGCGAGTGCTGTGCTAGAGGCCTCGGGTTCGATTCCTTAGTCGGACCAAATGTTTGTATGATCTGCAAATCTTTGTTTCGGAGTTAGGGTGTTTTCCATGTATAATATGTATGTATTTACAAAAAAATGTATATAAGTATTAATATCAGTTGTCTAGTACCCATGGTATAAGCTCTGCTTGGTTTGTGACTAGATGGCGTTGTGTGTTAAAATGTCTGAACATATTTGTCTGAATATATATCATTGGTTTTTGACCACAAACATTACATTTCTCATCTCATAGCCATAGCCTAGTTGCACTTGGTGATTAGAAATAAAAGCAACGACGGCGCGGTCAGTACCTGGATGGGTGACCGCTGGTGACATGTTACTATGAGTGTCTCCGTGATATCGAGGTCACGTTAAGCAGTTGTACCCAGTTGTTATCATAGGATAACAGTCGTGAAGCTTAGTTGGAGGCCTTTAGGCGGCTTGAAAACATCCAACAGTAAGATTATGTAGCCACAGCATTCTCTTGCCAGTCCCCAACCCGCATTTGGCCAGCGTGGGGACGTATGGCCTGAGAGGAGACCTGAGCCCAGCAGTGGGATATTATGAGTTGTTGATTGATTTGATTGATTGATTACATTTGGTCAGATACATATACATTACATTTGGTCAGACACATATGCACTACATTTGGTCAGACACATATGCATTAAATTTGGTTAGACAAATATGCATTTCATTTGGTCATAGATCCAGGACGCTTGTGAATACTTGTTGTTCATATTTGTTGAAACGTGAGATAAAAATTAAAGTAGTCATGTTAATACATCATCTCAGAAAGTCTCTCGCTGGCCAGACGAATTAATATAGAGTTTGTTTCAAGTTTTCCTTCTTAATTTTTCCTGCATAATTTGCACCTCAGTCGGGCCCATGATATAAATATAAGTGGTGATACTTCATATTCCTAATCTGTCACAATTCGGATTGTCACTGTTATGGTGAAGATTTAGAATACTTGAACACTAAAACAATTGAACCTGTTTCTAATGATAAGACCTGACGTATATTGAAATGACAAGCAGATTTAAAAAATACATAATTAATTAGTAGTAATAGGTAATTAAAAACACAGCAACACTAGCTCATTTTATAAGCGTCGTTCCCCCACGTATAT